>OY015312.1:92924757-93201541 GCA_955612985.1 Cheilosia scutellata
TCCAAAATCCAAAGACAAATGAAAACATTATTGGTGTTTAACCACTTTTACGCTCACTTTATAAAGAAGGAGAAGAAGTATAATATAATCGGCCCTAGCGAGGTATCCGTCGGAACGGAAATTTCTCCGATTTCATACGAATCGGAGGATTTTTGCTTCGAGGTATACGTCGGAACAGCTTTTCGGAACTTTGTTCCGACAAATATGCAACGCACACTGGCGTTTTGCGTTTCAGTGCGATGAAGTGCGTTTTTATTCATATTTTTGACAGTTTCATACGAATTTTCTTCCGATATGCTCCGACAGGAATTAGTTGCGGAATTTGTTTACGAATTGCAGTGAAGTGTTGATAAATGAAAGCAATAAAGAAAAAAACATTTTAGCAAAGTAATTGGTTGTATTTATTGCTTTAATTTGTGTTTCCAGGGCAAAAACAAACGAAAAAACAAGCACTTAATAGGAAAACCCCGATGTAGCACGAAACAACATCATGTCAAATCAATGCGTTGTCGCATTTTAATTTTTCTTTCCGAAGTCGGATACCTCGAATGTAATTTGAGTCTCCGACGGAATATGCGTTGCGGAGAATTCTCCGTTCCGACGGATACCTCGCTAGGGCCGAATGATCTGTCGGAATTGCTTATATGTAGTATAATAAGTTTCTAAAGCTTAATACGATGACTTGATCCACTCAGAAGGAGTACGCACGACGGGTGACTAATTTAATGGATTGAATTAACGGTTTCAGCAATAGGCAGGAACTTAATTTGAACTACTCTGCTGAAAAAGAAATGGTGGTGGATGAGCCAAGGGTAGGTATAGGTATCTCTCACATTCCAGAAGTGGGTTACTGTCACCGGTATATTCCTAGCGTATAACAGGGGCCTGGAACTTTAGATTGAAGGTTTTGCTTGGGGTTAACTACTCAATCAAATCTTCTATATATATAAAAATGGTGGCAAAAGTGTATAGTAATTCATAAATTGAGAACGGCTGGACCGATTTGCCAGGAGAAGGTTTTTACGAAAGAAAAATTGGGAAAACCCTCTGGAAAAATCGGAAAATGGGAAAAGGCAAAAATTGATATTTTGTATGGAATTTTGTGTGTAATTGTTCCGGAATGGCTTTTCAAATGAAAAATATGGAAAATTCATAGTGGAAAATTCGGAAAATTTGAAAATGTTGTATAATTGTGATATTCATTGTGATAAAATACGTTTTGTATGCATTTTGGGTGGAGAAGTTAACGACACAAATAATAGATGGCGCCAGGTGTCTTTTTCGCATTGTCATTTTCTATTGAGCAAATGTGCAATTTTGTTTGCTGCAATTTGTGCAATTGATTCGAGTTTTGCGTATTATATTACACTGATTCCGGATAGTTGTATACCGCGCATCACATCCCCAAACGGTACAAGCATTACGATCAATTGAAATTCAATGCGATAATTATCAATTCGATAATTTTTTCAGAAAATAAGTTTGCGTGTAAAAAGTGAGGTTATCCAATTGGGTTGCGGGCAATCGAACTCGCTTGATGTGCCAGGAACTCCACCGCATAATATACAGCTGAAGGTGGGTTAATCATGTTTCGGAATCTGATTCATCCGAAATTGTGCAACGGTACGCGGTTGTCCATCAAGAAACTGATGAACAATGTGATACAAGCGACGATCCTCAAGAGCAATTTCAAAGGAGAGGAAGTCCTTATCCCACGAATTCCAATTATTCCTGATCTTCCATTCCAAGCGGATTCAGTTCCCCGTTCGATTGGCTTTTGCGATGACAATCAATAAATCACAAATTCGAATTTCCCTGTTTTTCTCACGGTCAGCTGTACCTACGTTGCCTCTTCGCGTGTTGGCAAACCGTCTTCGTTGTTTGTTCTTGCCCCGGAAATCAAATCGAAAAACATTGTTTATCACATCGCTCTTTACTGATTTCGATTCCATTCAAATAAATCACATTGAAATTTGAACTATCTGTGTTTTATTATCACTCTGGAGTTATTCTGAAGGCGTTAAATTGAGGCAAGACGAAGTTCGCCGGGTCCGCTAGTACAGCGCGTTTCAATTCACTTGGCCATTCTACTGCGCAGGTTTCTGTGTATTTTGCTTTGTGTCGTGTATATTCTCTTAAATCCTCTCTCTGCGCAACCGACGGTTGGCCAAGTGAATTGAAACGCGCTGTAATAAACAAAATATTTAGGAAGCAGCCAAGAGACTTGGATAATGACCGATTTGCAGATTTGCTGTTGACGACCCTGCTAAACGGAAAGAATACAATGAGATACAAATCTTTACATACAAATTTCGGACTATAATTAGGCCGCGTGGAGTAAGGACCCTCGACTGTTACATAGCAGACATAACTTCCATCCAGGAAGCACAATAAACTAGATACATTAATGAACGTCTGATGAGAATACGCATCAGTGACAAATTCACCTACGTACCCACGCCCCCACAGGGGAAAAGATGATGCTACCAAAGATTTTTAGTTATTACCAAGGCCCGGATTTTCATGCATTAAAAAAACGGGTTTTATGATCATAACCATGCAGCGAAAAACCCCAAAATATGCACTAAAAATAAAAAATAATAACGATAAATTTAGATTTGTTTTAGGTAATTGATTTATTGTAGAATAACAAAGAACATACAAAAAATAAAGACCACAACAAAAGTGAGGAACATATTCAGTCTCAAAAAAATAACAAAAATAACTGCATAAAATAATATTAAACAAAAATAATAATAACGAGGAACAATACTGTAGGCATAAGTCCAGCTCTCAACTACGATCTAGATCTGCAAGTTATCAAAAGTAAAAGATTGTCTATTAGCTCGCAGTACTCCCTTGTACATTGAAAAGCTTTCCACAGACACGGATGTAAGAGGCGCATATTTGAAGGACAGGATTTCCCCAACTGTGTACTCTTCGACTACAGTGTTTACATTGGGTAGTAGAAAGCATGCTTGCGATAATTTTTATTGTTTTCAAGCCTTGGTTTTTTTCTAGTACATTTTTCATCTTCAGACTAATTTTTTCGCCTACTACCCCTTTAATTTTTTCAATTCTTCCTACTGCGTTTTGTACAATTTCATGCCTCGTTCACAATGTGGACGTGATAGATAACTAGACGAGAGCGATGCGATAATCGCTCTCGCCTCGTTCTCGCTTTAACCTCGTCCCGCAATTCACAATGAAACGTGGTACGTCGGCGAGTTTTTCTGACAACGAATAGAGGGACCACTGAAACTACAAAACCATATTGCCACTTCGATTTTTTTTACAAAACAGAGCTGCACTTTTATTGCTTTTTTAGCACTATTGCAGTTTGAACATTCTAAAAACAACCAATTCGCAGTTTTTAGGCGTCGCTTATATAACTATCAGTAAAATGCAACCGAAAAAAATTCTGTTGCTTTTTTTGAGCACTTAAACTTAATGACTGAACTCAATCTCAAACTCAAACTCAAATTAAACAATTGTTGTCTAAGGTTGAAAACTCGCCGGATAAAGCAAAACGCGTTTTTTTGTTTCGTGAAACAAGAGCACATTGTTTCTTATGAGGCAACACACACCAAAGCAAATGAAACAAAACAGATGTTTTTGTTTTTAAGTGCTTCGGTGGTGGTTGTCGAAAATACATGCCATTGTATACAAGCATAACACACACGGAATGCAACAAAACTGTTTCGAACCAGCGTCGTTGACGATAATTGCCTACTTTCTTAGAGCGCAACATACACCAAAGAAAACAAAACATAAAAACCAAAGCAAAACAGAAAAACATGTTTCGTTGCGGATAGTTAACCTGTTGTTTTTGCGAAACAAAAACGTGTTGTTTAATCTAGTCTACATTTTCTAGAAAGTTAATTCATTAATTTTTTCGTACGTACGTACGTACAACTGTAGTTTTCTGTTGAACTTCTTAGTCAATTCCAGAACAGGTTCCAATGAATCCCTATAAAAAGCTTACAGTCTTACATCCTAATAAAATTTGCTCAAGAAAATGACCCCCAATAACCAAGAAATCAAAAAGAAACACAATCAAAACGTATATATTTTCGCGGCAATGTTTGTTTAAAGAAATACGAAATTCCCCTTTTCACCGTCATTCATTATTATGGGAAAATAAGTTCTAACATTGCTGACTTACCTATTTAAAAATTTCTCAGAATAATCGAACCGTATCAAAATAATAACAAAAAAAACTATAAAAGTGTCGCCCTGTTTGCTTGAGAAAATACAAGTGGCAACCTTAAGTACATTTCTATGAAAATGGCGTCGCTTCCCACTCAGAGAGTAAATGTCATCGGTGTCTCGGGCGAGATTTTTCCAAATTTCCGAAATGGTCGCGAGACGAGGCAACGAGTCTCGCGCCATTGTGTATTGGTGCCAGTGATGCCATTCTGACCGGATTCCGGTCATATCTGACCGGAATCTGTTTACTCTGACCGGAGAAAATTTTGGAATCCGGCTTAACCGTTTTTTGACCGGAACGAAAAATGTTTTTAACCGGAAAACCTTTTTTTGACTGGAAAAATAAAATTGTCCTACTGACTATAAATAAAGATAGATTTCTATAATTTATTTTAATTTAAATATAACTTTGCCATACATTACGAACATGCTCCCAAGTTCAAACAGAAGCCAATTTAATGCGAATAATTGGACTACAACATCACGCATCGGGTGCATGGAATTCTGCTCCGGGAGCAGGATAATAAATTGTCTTATAGGCTAATTTTTTTACGTTTTCTTTTGGTAGAATTTTGAGAGGATATTAAACAATGAATTTCAATTAATTAAAGTGTGAAATTCGATAAATCTCAGATTGGAGTTTGGTGAACTACTCTTTTCAAGTGTCAGAAAATTATCAGAGAATAATTATTTAGCCCAATTGACACACGGCCTTAGTACATGGCCTGGCCATATATGTACGTCTTCCCATGACTTTCATTTCCATTAACGATTTGGCAACATACAAAAACCAGGCGTCATTGCAATGAAATAAAATTTGGCAGGTAAAAGAATAGTGAAATTGAAAACACTGTGGGAATCGCTTGAAACATATGCCTAATATACATTACACATTACATAAAACATAAAACATAAAACATACAACACACTACTTCTGTTTCGGCCCTAACATTCATTCAAAAACATGTCCTTAAAAATAAAAAAAAATCGGAAAAGCCTTTATAGGGTTTTCAGCCGTTAGCGAACAAATTTACAACGGCGAAAACCTCGCTAACAAATTTTCTTTTTTCCACAAAGGACTCTGGCTTTGACTTTTTCCGATAGTCATCAAAGGAGGCAGACGTAGAAAAAAAAAATATATAGAAAGAATTCGAAGGAATCGGTGACTAAAATTGAATAAAAATAGATACCGTGCGAAATAAAAAACAAGAAATAATAAAAACAGAAAATAATCTCTCGGGTTATCGAAGAATAAAATTATACCTACCCACCTAAATAATTTAACCAAAAAGTGCAAGATTATATTAAGTACCCAAATCATGAAAAAAAACACGTGCCTTAAACTAATAAATCTGCTCCTTTTATAATTCCCGATTATCCTTAAATAACAGAAAAAAAAGTGTTATGTACTTATTTGAGTACTAAATGGTGAAAACAGTATGATCCTTCTACGACGATAGTGAGCCTGAAATTTATTGATGAGACAGCGAGGAGATCCTAATCTTATACGTGTTATCAACATAAATTTAAACTTCTTACCCTATAATTTCTTCATATTGTTCAGTTTCCCTAAGTGACTTTAGTGCTAGTTTAGATATGTTTTTTTAAGTGTTTTGTGTCCTGTTTAAGTATTAATATTATTACGTTCTAAGACGTATATGCTTTTCTGTTTAATTCTGTTGTTCCTTGTTATACAAATTCTATATCTATTTTTTTCGCATTTAATTTAAATTAGTTTGAGTGTTCGTGTTCAAGATAAGCTACCCATATTCTCATATCTAAGAGCACAGGTGTACCAAGTTATTAGAAATATAACCGCGAGTATAAATATCCCTATTAAATTTCTTCCCCAATAGCCATTAAAAAAAAAAAAAAAAAAAAATACATATCCTGTCAAAGTGTTGTGCACATCACCGCCCCCGGATATACAGGTAAATTTTTTTTCTCTTACTTTTCGTTTTGTTCAGCAAAAATTACTTAGATACATATATAAATTTTTAAACCAGTACGCATAATTTCGTACTCTTATATTTTTTTTTGTTGCGATTATTACATTATGTATTTCCAAATAGTTTGTTGACCTGTGACCGTGAACTTTTCGTTAGTTGAAATCTCTTTCTTTCTCTTGACCTTGAACTTGAATAAGGCAAAGAGAGTCATTAAGTGCGTTAGAGTTAGAATTTTGTTTTGTATGTTTATAAACCTTTATATGTACCTATTCAATAAATTATTGTATTGTCTCTTTTGATTTTAGTTTTTATTTTCTGTAAAGCATATCTTGCTCTTTTACTTCTACCTTTTCCTTTTAAATTCCATTTCAATTTTATGTTAAGTTATTTGTTTTGCATGTATGTATGGTATTATAGATTAATTAGTTTATAATAAATAAATGTGCATGTTTTGGTGGAATTCATTTGTGTGGTTCTATTCTTTTTTATGAAGAACACATCATCTTTTTTTGCAGGTCTTTTATATTTTAAATAGGTATCATTTTTAAGAAAAAATGATACTTTAAGAAACTTAAAGTGGGGTGACCGAAAGCGATGAGGCTGAAGAGAGTGAAGTAGACGGTTGTGTATTTTGTCTATTTAGGGGTTGTCACACAAACTGGAGCTAGTGGCAACCACGGTATCTTTCCTGGTAACAGGAAAGGTAATGGGGAGGGCAGCTCCTTGGTACCCATAACACCAGTGGTGCCATATGTCTTGGGGAAAGAGAGGAGGCCGATCAGAACGCTGTTATCCTGATATTATATCAGTTGTAGCATGTGGACTGATCGAGTGGTTTCGAGTGTTTTTTCCCTTCAAAATTTTAAAACCAAATTTTCACCTTCCCTTTTTGATATCCCATCCTTTTTCCTTCTTCTTCCCTGTTTTAATTTTTTTTTCCTAGGCATGTAAAGTACGGTAGTCCGGAGGCCGGTTAAAGACCCCACCCCACTGACGAGCTAAGCACGAGCTAAAAGCTAGCATGCCTACTAAACCGTCGTCGACCGGACACCCTTCCACCGACAGTCATCAACAGTAGATTCCTGTGTCTACAAAGGTGGAAGGTCTTTTTATACCGTTACAGGTGGCGCCCAACGTGGGGCCCCGATTCAAGGGTTCCGCAATTTTCTGTGGGGCACAGAATCTTTATTTTTCAAAATTTTAACTTTTTTCTCCTTTCATTTTTTTTTTTTTTAGCAAATTTCAATTTTTTTTTTTTTCTCAATATTGCATGCTCGAAATCATGTTTCTCTTATAGCTAACAACCAAACATCAAATTTTCCAGATGCAAGTTGGTATAATGTGTCCTATGGCTGTTTGTGGAAATGACGCCATTAGTTTGCACATGACCACTTGTTTTCAATGGTTAAGAGTTTAATAGTCATCATTGATTTTGACTTTCTTTGATTTGCTATTCAGGCCTCTTTTCCGAAAACTTAGTCTGTGGAGTTTCAAACGCAAACATCGCTGACCGGGAAAGGAAAATAAGTTTTCTTTCTGTCAGCTGCAGCATGTGTTTGTCTGAAACCCCTCAGACTCTCTTAAGACCTAGTGTTGTGTTACTGTGGGTGGAATCCATTCAGACATTTTTTGTTGACAGTTCTGAATTGTTGTTCTGACCATAGTGCCAGCACAGCACTGATGTATAAAGCTATACTCTCTTTTCTCAAGACATACATAATATATAGATACAATGCCGTTTGCTCACTTCTTCAGTTTCATTATCGCATAAGTCACCCCCTTCAATTAATATTTGCATTTTCTCTCATTATATTGATTTGCTCAAAAATTTCCTAATTTGAGTCATATAATTGATTTGATCATACCTTACACTTCTTCATCTTAATTCTTTTTGTTAGTTTGATTATATTAGTAGGATATCTTCTTATTTTAATATAGGTTGCATTAGGAATTAGGTATTTTTATCTCATAGGATAGTTCACTTAGTTTATTCTTTTAAGTATTGTTAAGTATTTAATTTAGGTATCTAGTATTATTATTTGTTTTTTTTCACCACATACAATAGTCAATATGTTTATTCCTCGTAGTAATAAGAAAGACGATAGGGTGCCGTATAATTTGCGAAGCAAAAATGGTCCCCTTGAACTTCCCCATTTATCCCCTTATCACACTAGCCATGACAATATTCAAGAACTAAACAATCAGACATTCTACCAACCCCAAGAACAACAGATGCAACCTTCAAATACGATGCATTCTGTTCATCAAGACTTCAGTCTTTTTTCTAATACTCCCAGCAACCCACAAACCATTAACTTACATAATAATAATATGTCCGCTAGGGTCGAAACACCTCAACGAGTTGGCGGAGCATATCCCAAAAACTCAAACCCAAACATGACATCCACACCAAGGAACACAATTCAAAACACAAACAACGATGAATCTCTCCATCGATATGTGAAAGATATTGTAGGTGCTGCTATCGGTGTAGGCCGAGCTGAAGATATGCAGACTTTGCGTAAAGAGTTGGATGATGAAAGGAAGAAGCTTCGTTCAGAGATTGCTGAAGTAATTCGGGAATCTCTCCCTTCCGTTTGTCATCCTACTCAGCTCCCTTCGCACCAAAACCCACGTCCGGTAGCCCACACATTTGTTGACAGAGAGAATACAGCCCACAACACACATACACACATACAACACCAAAATCCGAACACAGACAGATCCGTAAACGAATTTTTCCACCAATTTCGAGACCTTCATCTGAACGATGTTAATCAAAATTCGCAACGACAAAATCAAACAGTTAGGCATTCTGAGTCCTCGAGTCGAAACTCTGCTGGCTACAGAGATTTTCACAAGTGGGGACTTAGATACGACAATATAAACATGACGGTAGATGACTTCCTATTCCGTCTCTCGCATTTGAGAGAGTCTTATGACGTAGGATGGGAAGAGATTGTTAGGAATTTCCACCACTTCATTGACGGTGAAGTTAGTTCGTGGTTTTGGATCCACCTCAAAACGCATCCAAATTTAGGATGGAACGAACTAAGGATCTCCTTGATAGAACATTTCAGGAGCCTTGAGACCGATGAGGAGTTGGGTAGAAAAATGGACGATCGTCACCAAGGTCCAAATGAGCCCTTCGATAGCTTCTATTCCGACATCCTTAAAATGAATTCGAAGCTACGTACTCCTAGAGGTCCAGAAAGGTTAGTCTTCCTGATAAGACAAAATGTTCGTCCGGAGATTGGTGGCCAATTGCTTACATTCAAAACCAGCAGTTTGCCCGAAATGGTCTATACTTGTAGAAATGTGGAGAAGTATAACCTGGAGCATTTTGCACGCTCAAGACCACAACCACAATATCCACCTAATTTCCACAAAAGGGTAAACGAAGTCCATTATGAGACTCAAGACGATGCCTACGCCCAAATAGAAGCCGTCAACAGCTCTACAGTCCCTACGGAAATGAAAGTGGCCTCTTGCTGGAATTGTAAAACTCCGGGTCATCGTTTCCACCAGTGCCCTAGTCCACAACGCACTCTGTTCTGCTACAAGTGTGGCTTTCCAGACACTACCACTCCGCATTGTCCAAAATGCGCGGAAAACCGACGGAGGAGCAATACAATGTCCAGGCAACATTGCTCTTAAGTGAGGAGCCTGGATTGGAATCATCTGACACACCAAATCTAAACACTTCACACAACATCCCTAACACCCCCAACACACCCAACACACCTATCGATACCATACCCACACAGATTCTTAGAAGACCTTTCCCTGCTTCTAAAAATCTGACCGAATCTTCCTACCAACAAAGACCAAGTCTCCATGAACGTATGGTGAATTATGAAATAGTGCGCTCTCGGATTTTCAACACCCATCCGCAACCTATTTCGAACAAAATTTCTAAGCTTCGTCACCGTTTCGCCGAAAAAAAGAACGTGTACAAAGCCATTTCATCAACTACCCTCTTGAATGCCGATGATCCTAGACCATATGCTAAAGTTTTATTGTTTAACACTCCTGTGTTTGGTCTTTTAGACTCTGGGGCAACAATAAGCTGTTTGGGCGCTGGCGCAATGGATTTTCTTCAGGAAAATAACATTGCCTACAAACCATTTGCGTCAGGAGTTAGTACGGCTAGTGGTCAAAAGCAAGCAATTGTTGGTATGTTGAACGCCAAAATGAAGTACAACGACTTAGAAAAAGAAATCACGCTGTTCATAGTTCCCAGTTTGGAGCAAAAGCTCTACTTAGGAGTGAATTTTTGGAAGCTCTTCAACCTCGCTCCGAACATCATTTCTGAGTTGGTTCAGGTTTCCGAATCACCACCAATGGATCCGAATGCTCATCAGCTATCACATGAACAATCAGTAAGACTTGATGAAACAAAAGCGTTGTTTCCCTCCTTTAACAATATTGGTTTGGGTAAAACCAAATTAGAGGAACATTTGATTGATACCGGTGATGCTGCTCCGATTAAACAAAGACACTATCCCGTGTCTCCAGCGGTTCAAAACCTACTCTATGCGGAAGTGGATCGCATGCTTCAGATGGACGTAATTGAAGAAAGCTCCAGTGCTTGGAGTTCGCCTGTAGTTCTAGTGCGGAAGCAAACCGGAAAAAACCGCCTCTGCCTAGACTTTAGGAAAGTCAATTCCGTTACAAAGAAGGATGCGTATCCACTGCCTCATATTGAAGGTTTGCTAGGGCGGCTTTCAGATTCTCACTTTATTTCAAGCGTAGATTTGAAGGATGCCTTTTGGCAGATTCCGTTGGAAAAAGACTCGAGGGAAAAGACGGCGTTTACTATTCCGGGCAGACCACTGTATCAATTTAAGGTAATGCCCTTCGGTTTGTGCAATGCACCCCAACGCATGAGCAGACTGATGGACAAGGTAATTCCTCACGAACTAAAGGAAAATGTATTCGTTTATTTAGACGACTTACTGATTGCGTCTCGTGATTTCGAGGAGCATTTGAGCATGCTCAAGATTGTAGCTGCTAGATTAACAGAGGCTGGACTCACTATTAATTTAGATAAGTCCAAATTCTGTTTTAAGGAGCTGATATATCTCGGATTTATTGTTGGTGAGGGATGCTTGAAAACTAACCCAGACAAGGTTACTTCCATTCAAGAATTTCCCACTCCAAAAACTCCACGACAGGTTCGTCGATTTTTAGGTCTTTCAGGTTGGTACAGAAGATTCGTGAAAAACTTTTCTACTCTTGCAGCACCCATATCCAACACCTTAAAAAAAGGCAAGAAATTCGAGTTTGATTCTGAAGCACAAAAGGCCTTCAATGAACTGAAAAACGCATTGACCTCCGCCCCCATTTTAGTTAATCCGAATTTCAGTAAACCATTCATTATCTTGTGCGACGCTTCAAACTCTGGTGTTGGTTGCGTACTTTGCCAGTTGGATGATGAGGGTATAGAAAGACCAATCTATTATTATTCCCACAAACTGAACTCCGCTCAGCGAAACTATTCCGTCACGGAATTAGAATGTTTAGCTGCTGTTTTAGGCATTCAGAAATTTCGACCATATGTGGAAGGGCAGAGCTTCAAAGTAGTGACCGACCATGCTAGCTTAAAGTGGTTGATGAATCAGAAAGATTTGAGCGGTAGGTTGGCTCGATGGAGCTTAAAGCTACAAGGCTTCTCGTTTGAGATCGAACATCGCAAAGGATCTCAACAAGTTGTTCCTGACGCGTTATCGCGAGTATACGCTGTTGATGCCCTGGGTGATGTTCCATCTTTAGAGAGCCCACATGATGTCCTTCATATAGACCTTGCAGATCCCGGTTTTAAATCAGAGGAGTATGCCAAGTTGATAACGACTGTCTTAGAAAACAAAGACCAGCTTCCGGACCTTCAAGTTTCGGATGGCTATGTTTATAAGAAAGTTAGGCACTGCACAGGTCATCCTATTGAAGACGACATGGTGTGGAAGCTATGGGTTCCATTTGATTTAACCGAAAAACTTATCCTTCTGGCACATCAACCACCAAAAGCAGCACATGGTGGCGTTGCGAAAACTTTGTACCGTCTTCGTAATCGTTTTTACTGGCCTAATATGGCGGCTCACGTAAAAACAATGATTTCGCATTGTGACGTGTGTAAAAGTTCAAAAGCCCCTAATTTCACTCTGAAGCCTAAGATGGGAAGAGCGTTTGTGGTTGAAAGGCCATATCAGCATGTTTATGTCGACTTTCTAGGTCCTTATCCTAGGTCGAAGAGCGGAAATAGCTATATAATCGTTTGTCTTGATCAGCTGACAAAATTCGTTCACATACATCCGTTACGAAAAGCCACAACGGACAGCGCTGTGAGGTTTCTTGAGGAGCAGGTGTTTTCTTTATTCGGAGTACCCGAATCTATCCTTACGGATAATGGAAAACAGTTTGTGAGTAAGGATTTCGCCAAGTTTCTCACCTCATACGGCGTCACTCACATAAGAACTGCTGTCTATTCACCTCAAGCGAATGCCAGTGAAAGAGTCAATCGTTCGGTTATAGCCGCTATTCGATCTTATATCGATAAGGACCAGAGACATTGGGATAAACACTTATGCTCGATAGGGAGTGCACTTCGATCCACTGTTCATTCGGCCATTAACATGTCACCACATGAGGCTTTGTTTGGACAGTGCAAAGTTGAGCACGGGTCTGACTACAAACTTTTAAAATCGTTGAAATCCGTCAACAATTCCGATTTTGAAGTTTTGCCCAAGTCATCCCAGATGAATATTATACACTCCTATTTGAAAGAGTCACTTGCTAAGGCACACGACGTGTACGCACACACCTATAACACTCGTAGCAAGGACGTCAAATTCAAAAAGGGTGATATAGTATTTAAACGAAATTTTGTACTGAGTGATGCGAGTAAACATCTCAACGCTAAACTTTGTCCAAAATTCGTCAAGGCAAAAATAAAAGCCGTACATAGCAATAATCTGTACGAACTGCAGGACTTAAAAGGCCATTCACTAGGTATTGTACACGCCAAAGACATACGTTTTTAACACACATTTCAAGCTTTTCTTTTTCATTTCTTTTCTCGAACGCTGGCGTTCAGCGAAATGAAAATGTGGTGTGGGAATCGCTTGAAACATATGCCTAATATACATTACACATTACATAAAACATAAAACATAAAACATACAAAAACATACAACACACTACTTCTGTTTCGGCCCTAACATTCATTCAAAAACATGTCCTTAAAAATAAAAAAAAATCGGAAAAGCCTTTATAGGGTTTTCAGCCGTTAGCGAACAAATTTACAACGGCGAAAACCTCGCTAACAAATTTTCTTTTTTCCACAAAGGACTCTGGCTTTGACTTTTTCCGATAGTCATCAAAGGAGGCAGACGTAGAAAAAAAAAAATATATAGAAAGAATTCGAAGGAATCGGTGACTAAAATTGAATAAAAATAGATACCGTGCGAAATAAAAAACAAGAAATAATAAAAACAGAAAATAATCTCTCGGGTTATCGAAGAATAAAATTATACCTACCCACCTAAATAATTTAACCAAAAAGTGCAAGATTATATTAAGTGCCCAAATAATGAAAAAAAACACGTGCCTTAAACTAATAAATCTGCTCCTTTTATAATTCCCGATTATCCTTAAATAACAGAAAAAAAAGTGTTATGTACTTATTTGAGTACTAAATGGTGAAAACAGTATGATCCTTCTACGACGATAGTGAGCCTGAAATTTATTGATGAGACAGCGAGGAGATCCTAATCTTATACGTGTTATCAACATAAATTTAAACTTCTTACCCTATAATTTCTTCATATTGTTCAGTTTCCCTAAGTGACTTTAGTGCTAGTTTAGATATGTTTTTTTAAGTGTTTTGTGTCCTGTTTAAGTATTAATATTATTACGTTCTAAGACGTATATGCTTTTCTGTTTAATTCTGTTGTTCCTTGTTATACAAATTCTATATCTATTTTTTTCGCATTTAATTTAAATTAGTTTGACTGTTCGTGTTCAAGATAAGCTACCCATATTCTCATATCTAAGAGCACAGGTGTACCAAGTTATTAGAAATATAACCGCGAGTATAAATATCCCTATTAAATTTCTTCCCCAATAGCCATTAAAAAAAAAAAAAAATACATATCCTGTCAAAGTGTTGTGCACATCACCGCCCCCGGATATACAGGTAAATTTTTTTTCTCTTACTTTTCGTTTTGTTCAGCAAAAATTACTTAGATACATATATAAATTTTTAAACCAGTACGCATAATTTCGTAATTTATTGTATTGTCTCTTTTGATTTTAGTTTTTATTTTCTGTAAAGCATATCTTGCTCTTTTACTTCTACCTTTTCCTTTTAAATTCCATTTCAATTTTATGTTAAGTTATTTGTTTTGCATGTATGTATGGTATTATAGATTAATTAGTTTATAATAAATAAATGTGCATGTTTTGGTGGAATTCATTTGTGTGGTTCTATTCTTTTTTATGAAGAACACATCATCTTTTTTTGCAGGTCTTTTATATTTTAAATAGGTATCATTTTTAAGAAAAAATGATACTTTAAGAAACTTAAAGTGGGGTGACCGAAAGCGATGAGGCTGAAGAGAGTGAAGTAGACGGTTGTGTATTTTGTCTATTTAGGGGTTGTCACACAAACTGGAGCTAGTGGCAACCACGGTATCTTTCCTGGTAACAGGAAAGGTAATGGGGAGGGCAGCTCCTTGGTACCCATAACACCAGTGGTGCCATATGTCTTGGGGAAAGAGAGGAGGCCGATCAGAACGCTGTTATCCTGATATTATATCAGTTGTAGCATGTGGACTGATCGAGTGGTTTCGAGTGTTTTTTCCCTTCAAAATTTTAAATCCAAATTTTCACCTTCCCTTTTTGATATCCCATCCTTTTTCCTTCTTCTTCGTTTGTTGACCTGTGACCGTGAACTTTTCGTTAGTTGAAATCTCTTTCTTTCTCTTGACCTTGAACTTGAATAAGGCAAAGAGAGTCATTAAGTGCGTTAGAGTTAGAATTTTGTTTTGTATGTTTATAAACCTTTATATGTACCTATTCAATAAATTATTGTATTGTCTCTTTTGATTTTAGTTTTTATTTTCTGTAAAGCATATCTTGCTCTTTTACTTCTACCTTTTCCTTTTAAATTCCATTTCAATTTTATGTTAAGTTATTTGTTTTGCATGTATGTATGGTATTATAGATTAATTAGTTTATAATAAATAAATGTGCATGTTTTGGTGGAATTCATTTGTGTGGTTCTATTCTTTTTTATGAAGAACACATCATCTTTTTTTGCAGGTCTTTTATATTTTAAATAGGTATCATTTTTAAGAAAAAATGATACTTTAAGAAACTTAAAGTGGGGTGACCGAAAGCGATGAGGCTGAAGAGAGTGAAGTAGACGGTTGTGTATTTTGTCTATTTAGGGGTTGTCACACAAACTGGAGCTAGTGGCAACCACGGTATCTTTCCTGGTAACAGGAAAGGTAATGGGGAGGGCAGCTCCTTGGTACCCATAACACCAGTGGTGCCATATGTCTTGGGGAAAGAGAGGAGGCCGATCAGAACGCTGTTATCCTGATATTATATCAGTTGTAGCATGTGGACTGATCGAGTGGTTTCGAGTGTTTTTTCCCTTCAAAATTTTAAATCCAAATTTTCACCTTCCCTTTTTGATATCCCATCCTTTTTCCTTCTTCTTCCCTGTTTTAATTTTTTTTTCCTAGGCATGTAAAGTACGGTAGTCCGGAGGCCGGTTAAAGACCCCACCCCACTGACGAGCTAAGCACGAGCTAAAAGCTAGCATGCCTACTAAACCGTCGTCGACCGGACACCCTTCCACCGACAGTCATCAACAGTAGATTCCTGTGTCTACAAAGGTGGAAGGTCTTTTTATACCGTTACAACACAAACAAATTCTATGGTTAAGCCGAAGCGGACGCCCGTTTTTGACGTCCTCACTCTATCAACGCAAATATCAAATGAAGATTTGTATCGAAAGCACAATGGTGCGAAAAAGAACATGCCAGAATTATTTCTGAAAGTAGATATTCTATGATATCTACCTTTCTCCTTTACTCACTCAAAATCTACCTGTGTCGCTGGACACGACGTTCATTGGAAGGCGTGTATGGCCATGCACTAAAAGTGTATTTCAGAACTTAAAACATGTCTTATAAAATGAAAAAATTGTTTCAAACCAAAAAACAAATTCACAAAACTCAAGATTCACATATTATAAAAACGTTTTCTAAACATCGATAATGCAGGTGAACATAAAATCTCGTAAATTGTATAGATAGGTATAGGTATTTTCTCTTTTTGACCGGGTTTCAGGTCAAAAATTCTCATTTGAACTTTTAACCGGAATTTTTGGCCGGATTTAGAAAATAAAAATCCGGTCATTCGGTCAGATTTGACCGGATTCACTTTTTTTTAGTGGCAACACTGATTGGTGCATGCATTTCCTTTGATTGGAAATTATTTGACAACTCGCGCTAGACTCGATCTCGCTCTCGTCTCGCTCTCTCGCTGTATTGTGAATCGGCCATCAATCTCCTCGACTAGTGGCAAGCCCGCTGTTTCCAATTTCTTTATTGAAGTTGTAATAAACCTGTAGTTAGACGAAATGAAAATTAAATCATTTCTTAGATGCGGTTGAGTCATCAAATGGTTGGCCTTAACGATAGCCATAGCATCTTCCTCATCAAGTTTGTTGATAATCCGCTCAATTTTTTCGAAATGTTCAGCATAATATTGCACAGCCTCAATCCAAGTTCCCCAGCGGGTTACAATTGGTTGAGGTGGAAGACTTAACTCCTGTTCCATTTGCTTAAATAAAGCAACTCGCGACGGCGGTTTTAAACAAATTTTCTTTACAGCTGCTATAAAGTTGTCGACTTCTCCGAAACTTGATCTTATCTGTTCCACAACCCTATGAAGGCCATGAGCCAAGCAGGTCAAATGCAGCACTTTTGGATAAAAGACGTTTATTGCTGCTGCTGCTTTCGTCATATAGGGAGCAGCATCTGTCAAAAACAGCAGAACACTTTCCCGATTAAAATCCTCGCCGAGTGCTTTGATGGAGTCATCAAAAAGTCTTGCAATCGTTGAATGATTTGCTTTTTCGAGAACAGTTGTATTTATTAAAAAGATTTGTCCCGTTTCGTTGGGCGAAAGAACACCGGCAATAACATTTGCGACATGTCGTCCTGTTTCATCGGTTGTTTCCTCAATCGATATCCATATATTTTTGCCCTTTAACGCAGATTTTATTCGACCAATGACTTCTACATACAACTTTTTAACGTAGTTTTTGCGAATTGTTGACTCGTCGGGCACTATTTCTTTAGAGTATTTCTCCAAGAAGGCTTTAAATTGTAGGTATATATTTTAATTTCAACAAAGGAATGTCGGCGGAAACCATAGCCTTACACAATTCTTCGGGAAACGACTTTCTTTCCCCAATCGAATCCGTGAGAAAAGATTGTGTTGTTGATGTTTTTATTCGTTGTTCCGCATTTTATATGTTGTTGAACTTGAAACTTCCTTTCAGAAGAAATCTGTCTGTCGCAAATTTTGCAGAACAATACCTTACCATTAGATTTCAAGCAAGTATTTTCTGAAACGTATTGCTGCAGACGACTAATTGTCAGCGTTCCCTCCCGTGCTACTATTGTACTCATTTGCTCATTTTGAGTACATTTTTATGAACTGAGTACGGATACTACTTTGAAGCCGTTGCGTACTACTATTTCATAACATATAAACATAATTCATTTTTATTTTATTTTTCCTAAACCTGACACTTGAGGAGTACTTAATTACCTACTTATAAGGACCTTTTTACTTTCCCATACAATATTAGTATGAACTTCATAGATTAAAAAGTGCCCAATTATAACACAAAATCACAAAACGTTTTGTAAGAGAACAAAAATTGACTTTATATAGTGAGAGATTTGTTTTCTTTAAAAATTGTTTAAATGTGCATAATAAAGGGTCCGCCAAGTAACTTTTTTTTTTTTTTGAAAATGCTATAAAAAAAAACTACTGAATATTTTCTCAAATTTCTTTTTTTATTTGAAAGTACAATCCTTCCGGTTAATAATGGAAAATAATTTCATTCAAATGGCTGCCTCGGCTGGCCATGCAGTAGCCTACACGATCGGTCCAATTTTTAAGCCCGTTATCGATTGTGTGCAGCTGTATTTCACCAATGGCTTCACGAATATTGTCCTTTAAAGCGTCAATTGTCTCTGGCATGTCGGCGTAACACTTATCTTTTACGGCACCCCCCAAATAATAGTCCAATGGTGTCAAATAGCAGCTCCGCGGTGGCCAAACGACATCAGCTCTGCGGCTGATAATGCGATCTTCAAAAACAGGGCGCAAAAGATCGAGTGTAGCTTCGGCTGTGTGGCACGTAGCGCCGTCCTGTTGAAACCAAATGTTGCCAATATCCTCCTCTTCAATTTTTGTGAACAAAAATTCGTTCAACATGGCCCGATAACGATCGCCATTGACTGTAACTCCTTGCTCATTTTCGAAGAAAAATGGCCCAATTATGCCTCTGGACCAAAATCCGCACCAAACAGTGACTCGTTTTGGGTATATCGGCTTTTCAATGTATGCGTGCGGGTTTTCTGTGCCCAAATGCTACAATTTTGCTTGTTTACATACCCGCTGACGGTGCTTCTCTTCTACACAACCGTATACACAACCATATTCGTTCAGCGGAAGGATAAAACTAATTATCTGTCAAATCAGACATGAGCTAAGTGTTGCCATTCGCGAAATAAGCACTAGTTGAAAAAAAAAACGTTAGATGGCGGACCCTTTACAATAATAGTACGAATAAAAACAATGGACATTATGGTGCAATTAAAACTGTAAGCTACGTAAATCTAATGTTATATGTACCTACTTTTTTTAAGAAGATGTGTAACTTACTCAATAAATATTATTAATTTACTAATGGAGCTAGAATAGTCAAGCACTGACGCACTGAGTAGAGTAAACTCCGTTAGGTACATAAAACTTTCAGGAATAATGAGGATTTCTTCGATTTTCAACTATTTATTTGAAACGAAGTTGACTCTTTATACACTGGAACTAAGTCAAAGTCTCAGCAAAGTCCAAAAATTGACTGGTGAATCTGCCCACTGCCTTTTTGATGTATTTTGATACTATTGGGGAGGTAATTTCTATGTTTGCGCAATTTTTGCAATGCTTTTTCATCAATTTTTAAAGAAAACTGTGAAAAATGGTTTTGTTTTCATACACATTTTTTTGATGTTTAACAAATCAGATATAATTCGCTAAGTGAAACAACATACATAAACATTATTGTTATGAAATAAAGGAAAACTAACTTCATCTTTATTTATTTGTGAATTTGTAAAAGTAAGAAATCAATTTATATTGGGAAATTAAAGTCGAATTTTCTAGAAATGAATGTTAAGAAAATACCATATAGTCCCATTGGTCGGAATTATAGCTTTTTGAACAATGTCCCTAATACAATACATTATTCCTCTTAAAAGTTATTGTTTGAATATACGAATTCTAACAGCTTGGAAAAAACTGCTCAGTTTATTTATGATATTTTTTAAATAAAGAATGTTGTCTCAAAAATAATAAAACTACAACTAACAATTTATAGAAAAACAAACCATAAAAAAAATAAATATGCATCGCCACACAACATTTAGACACTATTTTTATCAAATTTGTCTGTCAAAATCAGCATAGCCACATGGTGTTATTACGTCAATAGATTACTGATTGCGGAAATTCTAATTTGACCACTTTTATACTTAGGTATACCTCGAAAGTACACTTTAGTTTAGGTGCATTGTGAGATGTACTACCTTGGAAGCCATTTGAGTACTATTTTCCACCGAGATGAGAACTTTGCCCAACAAAAAGGGAGGGAACGCTGCTAATTGTACTCTGCTTCGCCTTTGGCATGCTGAAACAATATTTTATTTAAATATGCCTTCTTCAAAAGTAAGAAAAATTACATTATTCACAAAAAATACGAAGACTCGGAATATTCGTTGGATCTAATTATATCAATAAATTTCAATTTAAGCTCAACTGTCAATGTGACAAGTTCATTGGGCGCATTCAGTAAACTTATCGTAAAGTTTCAGTATCTAAAGGTCATGCTACAATTTCACATTTAAATGTATTTTTTTTATGAAAAACTTAAAAAAGTTCAAATATGCAAGAAAAAACTTAAAAATATGAAATATGCATTATATGCATTTATAGCCTAAAATATACCTACATTTGCATGAGTTTTTATGCATTTGCATAGAAATCCGGGCCCTAGTTATTACTATACGAGTTCAACAGAAATTTTCAGTATGGGTAATAAAATATTGGACTTTCAGCAAGGAAGGAATTGTCGAAATAATGTAAAGCACTTTTTTTTGGAAACTTAGCTTAGCTTTCATGGATCAGCTTCTCCCAACCAATCGTTTGTGTCAGTTTTTATTTTGGGGAATTAAAGGGATCACCATTTTTTCCCGAATCGAGAAGTTTTCATCCTTTTACGACATCCTTTTCTATACAATTCGGATAGACCCGGCCTCGATTTTATTTCAATTGAATGTCAATCATAATGCATCAGTCAATGCTCACCCTACTGTCTACAGAACAACGAGCGATAAATAACTCTTCGTCTGCCTGCGTAGAACAGTGGGTATGGAAGTTGAAAAAAAAACTGTACCAAATATTGGAAAATTAATTTTAAATTGTTTTATTTTTATCAGAATTTTCCTTTTCCCTTTCAAAGGATGTATGATACACGAGTCTGTTGGACAGACCTCCGCAATTTTTCCGCTATTAAAATCGATTAACTTTGTTTGATTTTATTGTCGACTACACTGCCATGCCACACAGCCGCTCTCCATCTGGAACTGATCAACTTTTGAAAAGTGTGCGTTTTGTTTTGTGATTTTTTGTAGGTTTTGTTAAGGCGAAAAAGTTTTTTGTTTTTTTAAAATTCAATTAAGATTGGTTTCAATGAAATTGAAAATTGATTGCCGCAGTCGATGAGGGAACGTTTAAAATTAAATTAAAAATGAATATAGTTTTTTTTACGAGCTACCGGCCGGCCGTCGGCGTCGCGACGTAAAAAGTGGTGGTAGGTATTCTGTATTCATGCATACGAAGAAGTGAATAGCTGATAATTTCAGATATACATATGTGATTGAGCGGATTTCTAATAAAAATAACCAAAATTATTGGCAATTCTAAAAGAGGACAATGTTACAGGATGAATGGACATACTGAAAATGTATTTACCATAACTAAAAAGTGTTCTTCCTTTTACTGTTTACAACTACATATAACTGTTCCAAACTTAGGTATATTCGACCTTTATGTTGTAAAATAATGTGCTACTAAATAATAAAGACTGCTATTTACAATATATACGTTATACAAGCCTCTACTATATCCTCCTACTGCCAATTAATTTGAAACCATTGTTTTGTCAGCTATCAGGCTGATAATAAGCATTATGCAATAGAACATAAGGGTGGATCACGGCGATACCTCATCTCTATTACCGCGATAAGGTATTTGGGCCAGAAGAAGCAAGAAGGAATACGAAGGAGCATTTGGCGTAAACTTAAAAGGTAATGCTTGTATCCTGAACTCAGTTTTCAGCTAAACAGTATAGTAACAGTGCTTTTCGAATCCAAAGATGTAACATTTGTCAGCATAATTGTACAAAAAACCGCTCTAACGATTTTGATCAAAATACATATTTAAGACAACATAAGCATTTTAAACATGACCACGTACTTAGTTTTTATCAGTAAACTCGAATAGCCGTCTTATGAATATTTCTCAAAAATGACTACCCAAATCCCGATCTGTGTTCACACCCGGCATATTTTTGCAAAGCCCAAAACTTCAGTGGCAACAGAATTTGAAATTCAGCGCCTCCTTAAAGTGTCAGTTCGGGCTTAAATTTGAAAGTAAGTAGTTAATAAAGTGTTGTAGTTAATACGTATGTTTATGTAGTATGTATTACGTTTTTAATTAACAATGCTTCAGTTACTAAACCTGATTACATATTGAGTGGGTATGATTTTTAAAGTAAAATTTGCTGAAATGATTTTGAGATTCTTCGAGATTCGCAATAAACGAGAAAGTTTCGTGCGACCCAGGCGTGCACATTTTTGTAATACGGAATTACTTTAAAACTTCTCCTTAACATAAAATAAAAGAAGGAAAGAGTCTTTGGAAATTCAAATCAATTCCGTTGAGCATCTATGGCGATTAATTTTTTGCCCATATCTATAATTATCATTACAATTTTCGGGGATAACCGGGGGTTAACAGCTAGTAAATTACATCAAAAAGATCATACCTCCACGACGAAAAAACTTAGAAAGTTGAATAGAGATAGTCTTTCAAAACCTGCTGCAGATGCTTTTGGCAGCTACGAAAGCGCAAACGACTTCAAATCAATTGGCCTTCCTCTTCTTGTCACAGAACCCATACCTCAAAGAATAGAAGGCATCATATATAGAGAAGAGGCTTTCAAGAACGTACACACTGTAACAGCTCTAAAGTCACTTATGGAGGGAGCTAGAGATAGATGACCACCTAGGTCAATGAATTACTTCTATATGCTTATTACCCAGAATCACTCAGGCAACACTAGGAAATGGGAAAATAATCAAATTTGTCAGCAGAGTAGATCTCAAGGAGGTGTTATTTCATCTCCACTTCGGTCAGAGTAATGAACTAGCTTTCTATGCCTATAAAATATAACATTTTGCATGAGTTACGTAGGTACTTCAACCCAAATTGACCCTTTGGATATACACAGTCTGGTAGGAGCTACCCTCTCTTATGCGTCAATAGTATGATTACCGGCTCTAAGAAAATCCTTTAACATAACCAAACTCAAAATGTAATCAAATTGTTAACTCAACAAGGTTCAAAAAACGACATGTTTATCCTACCGTCAAAAACATCAGACGCCCTCACAGACCTCCCGAATCTTTTACCACTAAACTTACACATAACAATAACAAATACATATCACATCACAATTCACAAAACATAATGCCATCAGACTCAGAGAGTTTGAATGCAGTTCGGGGAGACCCAACTTACCATATTGAATACAATTATACTCACATCATTTTGAAGTATACATACAATTCCTTACAAGATTAGATTACCCAGACGGACGGGTGATCCGCTATTTTGAGCAGTTCTAGCAGCCAGACTAAGCCTGGACTAAATAAATAAAACCAAACCACCGTCTTTACCTCAAACTGATTACTAATGATAATGACCTTTTTATAAGCTCCACACGACTTTTTCTTAAAAAAAAATTCAAAAACCATTTCAAATGAGTTCGGTTAACAAAACTGCACATAGTAGGTTTGTTCGACGTGGACCCTAGGGCGCACTAGTGGCGCACTGGGTTAGCCCTATGGCGTTCGATATAGCACTCAGTTCGCACTGACACTGAAAACCTGTGTTCGAGGTGAGCACTGGGGCGCCCTAGTTGAGCACTGAGCTGACCCTAGGTATTCAGTCAGGGCAAGAGTTCAGTGCTGGATTTTGCTGTCAATCGTAGCTGTCATTTGTGTGAAATCATGTTTTGGTGAATTATTGACTTGTGCAGCACTAGTAAATGTTAAAAGAAATGTGTTTTTCAACATTACAACCATTAATTAAACAAAATTAATGTTATTTGTGGTGTTAAATCTGCATATTACTAAATTGTTTTAGTGACAGGTTTCAGGGTTGCATTTTTCGTGTTCGACATGAATCAAAATTTCTGGGGTTTCCTTGGGTTTTTTGGCAGCCACGAAAATTCACTGACACTTCTCAGTGCGCACTAGGGCGCACTAGGTCTGGCCACGTCGAACAAACCTAGTGCTACACTTGAGTGCTATAAGCCTATAAGGCGTTAAGTTCAACGCAAGTTACTAGACCTAATGAAGATAGGTGGCGGATTCGGAGTATCTACGGTTATAGCTATCTGAAATCTTTGACTTGTCTTTGTACCAGGTCACACTACTGAGATTGCGGGAAATGAGATCTCCGATAAGAGGATAATTTCTTGGGACTTAAACCTGCCGAAAGTTTGTAAGAAATCTGCACTCTGCAGTATTTTTGCTGTCTCCCAGTATAGAAAATACTGAGGACAACTTATTGCCGTTCTTACAGGACGATGTACCTTTGTATGTTATACTTAAGTAACGACATGCTCTCTGTGACGTTTGTGGAAAGGCCGACGATACTTCGGATCAATTCCTTCATTAGCCGTTTTTTATTATCAGCTATGATCCATATAGATCATCGATTTACATGCACTTACAACAACAACATGATTGTGATCCTGCTTTTCATCGAGATCACGAAATATGATCTGAAAATTAATTCAACTATTTCTCATTGTTGTTTCGTGGCGTTGTTAATTTCATTCACTAAATGTTGGTGTCCCTGTAAATTATAGCCACAGAGTAATGTTGCCAGACCAAAATATGAAACACAATTAACAACACAAAAAATCAATTAGCATTTTTTCAAATTCAAATAAGTTACTACTCCGACTTTCGATATGTTTTGTTTCGCTATATAGCACAGAAATATAAATGGAAATATTAGCAGTACAATACGGTTAATTATGATGCATATTATTTGAACATAACGTTTGAACATAGTTTCCAAAAAAAAATTTGAATTTGAATTTGAATTGAAATTGAATGTATGCAGATTTGTATTCATATGGTAACACCCCGACACAACAAGCGAAATGTCAAACTCAAATATGAGGAAGTACAATGGAGAAACCATCGCATTGTGACGTCACATTGTACCGTGTGGCGGCAAGATGTTTGGTGGCAATACGATATTTGTCATAATTGGTATTGGATTTTATATGTGAAAAACAACTATTGCCACAACTCAATCAATGATCCAGTTTGTTTTATTTTCATGATCTGATCCGGATCAGATCACGCTGATAATAAAAAACGGCTATTATTTTATCTACTGCGACTGCCTTTGCTTGGATCAAGTAGCGGATCTTCGGTGCTGGTATATATTTAGTGAGTAGAGTATTAAGTAATTGATACTGATATCGTCTCCGAAAGTCGAAAAATCACAAGTAAAGCGGGTATAACAATGGGTAATAGACCAGTTGCCTCTCAGTGCTCCAGTGAAGTGCTTCTTAAAACGATGGAGTAGATGGAAACTTTGGGAAGAACAATCATACCTTTCTAACCTTCTCCTCATATCTTTCTAACCTTCTCCTCATATCTGCGATTAATTCAACACTGTAAGTTTGGTAGTGACATTTTTTTAAACATAATAAACTTAGAATTTCAACCTCTGATGTAAAATGTACATTTTAGAAATCCATCGTCATTCTCACGTTTACCTTTAAAGATACATTATATTGAAAATGTGAAACCAACATAGATATGTCTGCATACTAAGAATGCCAAGTATCAACATTGTTGCATTAAGAACATGTACCAACTGTACAATGTACGACGTACCTACTGTAACCTTTAGAGATATATCTTATTCCATAAATAAACCTTAACGACTTTCTGACAATGAAAACAAGCAGCTCCTCTTGTTCAACGTCTGTTTTTATAACTTGTGAAAACGTGATTACTCTCAATCACGTATCGACAAAAATACATCCAAAATAAGTTTACGTTCAAATCCCAACACGTACCAAATCCAATTTCCTACATCAAAGCTAAAGTTCCATTAATTGGTATTGACTTCATGCATGGGCATCTTTGTGAGAATCTGGAAAAATAAATATTTCCGCCCATAGGCCTTTAGGATGTCACTTGCAAAAGCATCAGCCTCTTTGTGTCAAATTAACTAGCTTCGCAGTGTACTTCTAAGTAGAAGTTCATCCTTAACTATCTGCAAAGATATGCAAAGCTTTCCTTTCTCTCCTTTTTTTAACGACTGTACAAGTGTACATTGTACAAGCATCTGCACACATATAGACTGTGTGGTACTCTTATCGAAAGCATAAAATTATAACACAGAATGGCATTTGCCTTTAATTTTCTGTCGCCTCTAAGGAGATGTAAAAATATTCAAGGACACAATTCCAATCAAAGTTTCTTAATTGAATTTGTTAGTAGTTTGGATTTCAACAAGGATGATTCGACAGGGTCAGCAGGTTTCATTGAACCAGGTATATCTTATTTGTTGTTGCTTCCCTGTTGCTGGAATTAATTAGGAGATTTTTCTTAAGCCTGTGTGTCCATAATCTAAAAGAATAATAACAACACCAAAAAAATGTATAATTTAATGGAGTTTGGTTTTTTTTTTTGTTTTATTATTTTACCTTTACAAAGTGCCAGAAGATACAAGGGTAGCAGTAGGTACCTACCTAACTACTTGAGCTGTCGCCTTCGACTGCAAATTATTATCTTTGTTTACGTTCGTGCCAAGATGAAATAGAGTGAAAAGGAAACTAGGTGAGTTGGAGAGAGGAGAGGTCTAAAAGAATATGTAATTAATAGGGATGTTCAAAGTATGACGAAGGTTATAGAGAGGTTGATGCTTAGCTCAGTCTAGTTGGTACGTTCTTCTCACCTTCAGGAGGAAGGTAAAAAGATAGAGTTAACATTGCCAGCCTTTGTTACTGTTACTGGTGCATAGTTACGTGAATTTATACACACGTTAAGGTAGGTAAAGGTATAGGTAAATAAATATATCTTTAGTTGAGACGAATATTTTATCATCGTAATTTTCAACCCGGATAAGGGAAAATACTTGGTAAGATGTTTCTTGAGGTATTTTTGTGATAAATGACTATAATATTGAAACCGAAGGGCAATTGTACCAACTCATTTAATTGTAGTCGGTTCTCAATAGAATGAGTTTGTATGCAAGGTTATTCCTATTAAAAATTGCTCTATCGCTTATAAGAGCTGAGAATTGGAGTGTCAAGTGGCAGAGTTATAACTCAACAATGACTTAGATATATTGGAAAAAATGCATATTAAACTTATCACTGAATCACTAAAGCTATAAATCATATCTCTGCGTACCTAACACAAAAAAAAATGCAAGAAAGCTAAGAGAACTGCGGTGGGTCTGTGTTCATCCAATTAATCAAAAGTGGAAGGTATGCGGGGACTTTTACGTAAGTACTTCATAACCAGCAGTTGCTGAGGAGTGATCCTGAAAAGTTTTTCAATTGTTTATAACGAGTAGGTCGAGTTTTAATCAGCTTCTTGAAAAAAATTAAGGATTCTCATCAATCTCAGGATACATACATAAGGGAATGCATTCAACCCAATCAAATAATGTTGAGCAGCCCAAAAGTAAAAATAAAAAATGGGGACTTAAGCACACCCTTCGTGAGTGGAGGGGATATCACAGCACAACCAAAAACCAGTTTCCCCTGCTATTCATTGGCTAGGCTATTGTTCGCTTCAAACCACTAAACCTATGAGCTAGTTTCTTAATGGGATAAATAGAGAGAGAGAGAGAGATAGAGAGAGAGTAAAATACTCCTTCAAAAAAATAAATAAATAAATTTAAAAAACGAATGGTTGCTAAATGCTAGGCTTTGGGTGATTGTATGTTGTATGAAGGAAAATATCCGCCATTAATTTACGATATTCAGCCATTGAGGCTTAGATATTGACATCGACCCTTGAAGTCGTGACTTGAAAAAAAGATTGTGGGCGACCCGAAAATGCAGCCGTCAGAATTTCGGTCGTGGTTCGTGCAGTATGCGCCGTTGCTTCATCCACATGTTTTCTAGTCCCAATTCATCCAATTTTTTTGTCCCAATTCGTCCAATTGAGGAACGAGAAAGTTTTTGAGCATAGCTCTGTATCGCTCGTAAGTTAATGTAATACTCCGAGCTCCGGGATTCTCTGCGACATTTTTAGTCACTGGCACTGTCACAGCTGCCGTCTCAGCAGACGGCCAGACCCTGCAGCATCTTGTGTTGTCCCATACTCTTCTAGGCGAGTGGCTAAACGTCGTAGTGTTTGCCCAGTTAGTGTCGGACGACCGGGAAATGTGCGCCAAAATTCACTTAACGCCAACAATCCGACGAATCCATTCCCCAACCAATTTTCGAAACAAAATTCTAAAAAATATTCCGCGTTCTTTAGAAGTATACAGATAGATCTTGTTGACAAGTATTTCGGATCTGTTTACTTTACAAAGTAATGTCAAACAGAATTAACCTTTGTCGCCACTTGAAAAATTAAAACATTATAGGAAGTGCCGATTTTCAATTTTGTAAATTTGTACCTTAAAAAAAAAAAAATAAAATAGGCGGTAGACACCCAAGGCCTAGCTTCGTTTTGTGTGAGTTTCTATTTTTGGAACGAATGGAAGGGACCTACAATTTTATGCCGAGTCCGAACGGCTGAATTGAGAAGCTTTTTCAGGACAGTCATACTCTCGGATGTTTGTCAGACGTTCGCGAGAGGTGGCGCAGTAGAAAAAACCTTTAGATGTAATTTGTGTTTTTCCGGGGATCGAACGAACCTGGGATCCCTAGTACAGTAGTCCAGCACACTAACCACTGCGCTACTGCACCCACCTTGTACCTTACCTATAACTTTATCTGGAAGCAAATTTAGTAGGAGAAGAGTAGTTGGACCACTTTTTACTTGAAGTCATTTTCAATGATTAATGATTATGTAAGTATTTACAATGATCGGATAAATAGAAAGAACGGACATCTTTAAAAATTAAAAAGAAATGGAGAAGTACCTAAAGTACGGTTCCATCTTGCCGCAATATCGAGCCAAATTGGACCATCATGTGTGGTCTAAGTACGACCTGCAAAGCGAAAAAATTTCCTTCAAAAAGGACAGAGCAGAATTTATAAAGAATTTTATTCAAAACTAGATAGATAATACATGAGTGCTATACCTATATTCTGTTTATCGCAACTAAAACTTATACTTACCTACATTGTACGTAAATCTGCACAGTGAAAGGAGGCATAAGCGGGAGTCTTGAACATATGGGAGACTTGAGACACTCCCAATAAAGCACTTAAATTCCATTCAAATGTAATAAGTATTTTGGCCTTTCGGAATTTTGGATTTTCCCGATTGTGGATTTTCGGGATTGTGGCTTTTCGGGATTTTGGTTTTTCAGGATTGTGGGTTTTTGGGATTTTGGATTTTCGGGATTTTGGGCTTTCGGGATTACATTTTTCGGGATTCTGTCCGACTCCCGTCTCCTCAATGGGGCTGTGGAGCGGGAGACTTGAGCCGAAAATCTGTTTTAAAACATTTGGCATTTGTCAAAAATCTCTTGTGTTTATTTTAAGTTTATGTGACTTTTCCTAAAATAGATAAATGTAGCTAGAAAAAAATGCATTTAATAGGTGGCTGCGATTAATAAAAAAGAAATTATGAAGGATTTAACAAAAAGTGCCACAAGTCTCCCGCTTTCCCCCTATAGTAATCATAACCCACGCGCATAGCAATATACATACCAACATTATGAGATTTCATTATTCGAAGAAATACCATGCAAACCATTGCAACTCATACTTCCACATGTGACCACGCCATCGGCACCACGGTTAAATCATTATGCAATTTCAGAGGAATTTAATTACAAATTGATTTCGAGAATTAATATTTTTGAATTTGTTCGACCATGGCTGTCCACAAAACGATGTGGCGTATCACCAAATAATGTATAAAATAGCCTAATTCAAGGTTCAACTAATGAATTTTGTTCACTGACATTGACATACACAATTGTCTAATTTTAAACAATATAATATTAAATTAATTTAATTTTTTTTTTTTTTAGATTCCGATAGTGTGTACGTTCATGTCATTAAAAGCGAGCATCGTGCAGCTATGCAGCACGAACATGCCAGCCGCCTGCATATACCCAATTGGATGCTGACGCTTTCATCGTTGTACTATATCGCACAGAATTTCCTTACTCTGCAGTATTTTGTCAGAGTATTTGTGGGGAAGTACATCGGAAATCAGTTAGCAGTCGCCTGTCAATTTATTACAAGCAGATAGCATACCCATACATTGAAGAAATACTAAAATAATAAATTTATTATTAAATCAGAGAATGAATGTAGTTGTAGGTAATTTGGATGAAAAGTGAGAGTGAAATAAACAATTTTTTTATTGAATTTTGATTGACAAATGTTTAACGTAAATGTTCACCCAATAGTAGTTTTTTAAGGCAATGTAAATATATAATGTAGATAATAATAATAAAATGATAATGAAAAGACGTAAACAAATCAAATACGGTTTTGTAAAATTAGTTAGAATCATAAAGAATAATAAATAGAACTCAATCTGTAAAATAAAACTAAAAAGAATTAGTATAAATGTTACTTAAGTGTGAGATGTATATTTAGTAGTAAGAAAACAAAATAGAATAATTACTTGTACTTAAATAAACTAAGCATTAAAGGAAATATTCGTACTTTAAACTAATATTAAAACGATTCATTTGGCAACCGAAAGGGAAGTCAAAAATTGACGGCAATAAGATAAAAGTAAGTACATATACTGATGATTATTGTCATTAATACTTTTCAGCTTCACTAGCCCAGAATATCCAAAACCAAAGAGGGTCAATCCATAGGACCATAGTGAAATGTGAGTTCCATTTAATTTTTTATTTTTTTTTTTTTTTTTGGTTTTGAAGATGAAAATCTCGAAAGACACAATGGGATTAGAAACCCAGAGTAGTGTGGGATTCTAAGTCTAACCGCACTAAAAACACCTCCTTAATCATGACCAATCAAAGAAAGATCGACAAATGATTTTAGTTTTAGTTTCAACGTTGAGTTGTGATTGAGAAAGTATTATAATTTATATACAGGTTGTCATATTTTTTATTATTTTTCGTTTTTTATATTATAAGTTCGGGGGGGTTGGGTCTTCTTAATCTACGAATATTATATCGTACATTTAAGACGTCTTCTATCTCGGGATTAATATGCATCTGCAGATGCTCATTGTGACGAATTGCGTACTTTTTAATTACTTCCGTTACAAAATCAATCTGCAAATCACGATGCAGGTTTCTAATATACCATGGGGCATTTACTATTCCCCGAAGGACTTTATTTTGGAATGTTTGTATTATTTGTACATTTGTTTTCTTTGTACAACCAAATAATTGGATACCATATTGTCCAAACGGATTTTAGTATCTGATTATATAATAAAATTTTATTCTCAGTGGACATTTCCGATTTATATCCTAGCAACCAGTAAAGTTTTCTATATCTAATATTTAATTCTTCTACTTTCTTTTTCACATGTTCCTTCCATTTCAGTTTAGCATCTAGATTCATACCCAGATACTTAGCTGTGTTAGAATAAGGAACTACTTGGTTATCAATAATCACGGGAACATTCGTGATTTTTTTGTTTGTAAAATTGATATGGGTGGACTTTGACTCATTAAGTTTAATTCGCCAACGTTGTGCCCAATCACATATCTCGTTAACTGAGTTTTGTAGGTTTTCTGTTGCTTTAGGCACGCATCTATCAGTTTATAGAAGAGCAGTGTTGTCTGCGAATGTAGCTATCATCGTATCATTCGTATGTGGTATATCACTAGTATACAATAGGTACAGGGTTGGTCCCAGAACACTTACCTGTGGAACTCCTGCTTGTAATTCTTTAAGTTCAGAATACGCTGAGCCATAGCGAACTCTAAAGAATCTATTTGAAATATAAGATTTAAGTATCTCATAGTACTGTCTAGGTAGATCCCTATGAAGTTTATACTCTAAGCCCTTATGCCAGACTTTATCAAAAGCCTGGGCAACGTCTAAGAATAATGTAGAACAAACTTGTTTTTATTCTAATGATTTTTCTATAATATTAGTTATACGATGAACTTGGTCTATTGTCGAGTGTTTATTTCTAAACCCGAACTGGTGGGTGGGAATAAGCCTTCTTTGCTCTATGATTCTATCTAGTCTTTTAAGAAGCAGTTTCTCAAAAAGTTTTGATAATACTGGTAAAAGTGATATTGGCCTGTATGAGGTGACTTCTGATAGTGGTTTACCTTTACCACATCTTCCAGTGATGTGGAACATATCTTAGCTTGAAACAAGCATTAATTAAAGGCTTTAGTTTTACCAATGCAATGAAGGGTAGTTCCTTCAGGATTTGCGCAGTTATTAGATCATAACCTGGCGATTTTCTATTAGATAGCTTTTGTATACATGTGCTGATCTCTTTTATGGAAACAAAATTGATTACGTCTTCATCTATTCTATCAGATAATTCAACTTGTTCGTTTGATACATTAGGTGGAAAAGGTTTAAAAACATTTGTCAAATGTTCCGAAAAAAGTTTGACCTTTTCTTTTGGGTCGCCGATTCATTTCTTAACGGGGGATCTTGCGCTTGTGGTCTCTTTAAATAATTGGCAGCCTTCCAAAGGGAGTAGTCTGTGACTTTGTCAGCAGTTAAGTTGGAAAGAAATTTAGGTAGGGATCTATTTTTAAATTCACCGATCCTTTTTTTAAGCCTGTTATTTAGACTATTGAATATAGTTCTATCGCCGGGATATCTTGTCATTTGCCATTTTCTGCGAGCTCTTCTCTTTTCTAATATAAGTTCCCTAATTGCTAAAGGATATTTTACCGATGCTTGTTTATGTTGTTGGTAAGCTGGTGTACTATCTTCTGCTGCTTGCTGTATATCAGCAATGAATTGTTCTACTTCTATGTCTATATGCCTTGTTGTGACTAGTGGAGATCTAAGGTTAATAAAGCCTGCGAGTATTTTTTTTAAATTGACACCAGTTCGTTTTTTTGTTGGTAAGTCTTTCATTGTTTACCTGTTCTACTGACATGCCGTTGACCGTTAGGATTTAGGGTGTATGATCCGAAGACAAATCATCACTGCTTTGAACTTTTAGTTCTTTTCTATTGATTCCTTTCATTATGAAGAAGTCAATGAGGTCTGGTGTTTTCGCTGGGTCGGATGGCCAATAAGTGGGCGATCCAGTCGAAATAAAATTACAATTAAAATTTCGCCCTGCTTTGTAAAGCTTCCTGCCTCTTGTCGTTACTAGTCTTGACCCCCAGTAGGTGTGCTTCGTATTGAAATCACCTCCAATGATAAAGTTATTGCCTAGAGCTCGAAAGAGGTAATTAAGATCTTCATCTGTAGGCGAATGCCTAGGTGGGCAGTATATAGCAGCTATGTTAAATTGCTTGTTTTTAGTAAAAATGTTTATTATCGCTACTTGCATGGTTGATATTCTTTTGCTACCGGACACCCTCTATAATTAGCTGGGTGGTTTCCATGACAGTTTATGCATTTTACTTTCTCATCCTTTTTTTGTGAACAGCTGGATGTTGGATGTTTTCCTTCACATTTAACGCATGCAAAATCTCTTTTACAATAGCTTTGCGTGTGCCCAAAAGCTTGGCATCGTTTACATTGAGATATTGTTTTAGATCTTCTTCGAAGTGGCTCAATCTTGACAACAATACTCATTATTGATTTAATTGCGTACACCTTTTCAATATCTTCTTGATTATGAAAGGAGAGCATAAAAAGGGGTAATTTTCTATTTCTTTTAGTTGGTTCCCCATCATTACCTGTTGGTTTTTCTTTTTTAATTATATTTTTGGCTTCCAAAATTTTAAATTTTTTATTAGTCAAGTCTTCAACAATATCATGTTCATCACACGAGAAGTGGAGACCTTAATTAAAAAAAAAAAAATACATGTCGCCATGAAACTGGCTCGTTTGTTCATTGAAGCAAATCGGACAAAATACCATACTCTTCGATAATGGAATGTCCGTTCCTTAACCTAACCGTCTGCATTCGAACAAGTAGAAGAGAACCTGGACAGGCACAGCCTATATAACAGCCATCCTATGAGTGAGATGCGGTATGGGATGAGAAAGGTACGATAAAAGGACGATTTGTGACGGTTTGAAAACGGATTTGTGATTAGAGGATGACTAAGGAAAGAAGTCTAAAGCTTCCGCAGTATATATAGAATTCAGAAGATACTACAATTTTAATAAGTTACGCGTATCTAACTTAACAATAATGTGACTTTTATAATGAGTTGCATAGCTTACATGATAAGGTATGTCCACTGTGTTGATAATTTTTTTTTTAGAATTATTTTTATTATCACGCGATAAAGAGGTTATACTCTTATAGTGTAGGGTGTGTACATAGCGCAGGCATTAAAGAAATTGTAATAAAGAAAATAGGAGATTCCAAAGGACATTGGTTTTAAATGTCTGTATTTATTATTATTATTCAGTTCTTTAAACTAAGATGGCGAAAGTTTCTGTTAACGAGGCCTAAAGAAAGTATTTGTAGGAAGTATATGCTGTCATCAATATCGGCGACTCATACAAAACGTAATAAAGGACATATTGTAATACTTCTAATGGTGCTAGTACACGGTATGTAGCACGCCGTACATATCAAGGTGGCTCTGACGTCAACAGAGAGCACAAAGAGAGCTTGTACACGGCATGTATCCATTGGGACTATTCGCTGACGTCAAGATTACGTCAGAGCCACATATATATGTGGCGTTCTACATACCATGTATGTACTAGTACCTTAAGTAATTAAAGACTTTATTTGCTTATGCTGTACATTGTAGATTATATACAATTAACTATAGTAAAATAACTCTGACGGAGACATTAAGCGAAGGATCACTCTTGCCAATAATCGCTGTCGGGGTAAGAAGGTATTTCTAAAAAGTAAAGCTCCCTTTCTTATACGTAGTACCAAGACGAGATATGTGTATATTAGAAAATGGACACTGGGTAGGGTCAGGTGTCTTCTCTGAATCGCTGGGTATATCAAAATCGATACGCCTCCAGAGGTCCTGGCAGTGACAACAGCAGCCCGTGAGTCTGTGGTAAGGGCAATACTACCTGAAGGTATTGCCTTCTTTATCGACAACCAGGCAGCAATAAGAGCCATAACTGCACCAGAAATAAAATCGAAGCTAGTGAAGTCCTGTCGCGAAGAACTCAAGGCTCCTGATCCCACCTTGCACACTCAAGCTTGAAGCAGGGAGAAAAGCCACAAGAGAGGCGAACACTTATAATACCACAAGAATGCTATGGCTGTCCTTCAACGAATCAAGAACCGAGAAGATAATGCGGAAGGATAAGAAATCCCTGTCCACCCTCGTAGGTATCATAACGGGACACAACACCCTGCGGTACCATATGAAGAATATGGGCTTAAAGCGGCCCATAGACACTACACTTGTGTCTGCACCGGTGTCGGTGTACGGAAATGTGTGCTGTGTGTGGGCTGGTGCGCACACCGATTTTGGTGTCAGACACGGTGCGAGTAAAATCAAAAGTTTTTGATTTTTGGTGTAGTGTCTATGGGCCGCTTAACGGAAGAAGAACTTTGTAGAGGCTGCGGTGATGAGGGAGCTCTTGAGGACACAACCCACTTCCTATGTCACTGCCCAGCCCAGGTATCCAACATACCAGGTATAAATTCCTAGGGAGTCACTTCTTCAACGACCTAGACGAGCTCTCCAGCACATCAATATACAAGATAATGAACTTCGTCAAATCAACAAGATGGTTTGTATGTAGCAGCATAGTAAGTAATTTGAATACAGGGTTATAATGGGTAAGGGACGACCTCTTTCCCCCACGAGCATCACAATGGCCCACAAACCTTTAACCTTACCTAACCTAAGACGAGATATTATATTTTTTCTGTACGATGCAGAAGCATGGAACTTGTTGAAAGCCAATTAAATTCTCTTAGGATGCTTTGAGAGAAAGATTCTGCATTTAATATTCGATCCAGTTTGTGGCAATGGCGTGTTATAGAGTTGAAAAAAAGACGACGAACTTTATGGAATATAGCGACGTTGGCCAGGGGCCTTTACCACGAAACAAAAAGTATTGTCCAAAGGGCGCATTTTGACATTTTGCTCTGATAAATTGGTCCCACAATGCTTGATATTTCGTGGTACAGGCGTGAGGCGTCTAGTCTAGTCTTAAAAATTAAACGTTCGACCATACGTAGAGGCCTAGAGAGAGCGTATAGATAACAAAAGTTGTTGATTCCATCTCTAAGTGACAACAAAGCAGACGAAATCCACTCTCCCTTAGGCATAACACACAATAGTAATTGCAGAGCGACCTCAATAAGCTTAGTGTGAGTAACTAGAGGCAGCTATATGTAGCTACAGTCCGATCTGTCTTAAAGGAGAGTCTTGCGGTGTCAAATCTATAAAACGAACTATTACGTATTACCCCATTAGTCGTCTGGTAGATAAGATAAGTTAATTTACTAAAGTGAAACCTACCTAATACATACCTTATATACATATGTAGACTAACGAAGCTCTGTTGGACTTAACTTACCAAATGAATGTGTTTTGTATCTGACAATTTATCCAGACGTCCTATTTTGACGAGTCAGCTTAACAAATGAAATTATGTTTTCAAATTCATTTAGTCCGAATTGGGACACCTTTCTAAAATATGCACATAACTCCTTTTCGTGACTGAATAATTTTGATATGTAGCTATAGCTATAAATTAAAAAAAAAAAACTTGGTCCTTTTTTCCACATCAATGATTTTGATTGCTTAGATTTATTCTACAAAACTCGGTAAGACCATCGTAGACAGAGTAATCAATTTTATTTGAATATGAAATGAAATGCGCATTTCAATGACACAAAAGTAACCCTCTGATGGGGCGAATATATGACAAGTAATATGTGTACCAATTCGAAATGCCAAAATTCCAGAATAAATTCTGAGAGTCCTCCAACTCCGCAAAAAGACACCAAATTGCAATGAAATTCCAATTGAAACGTAGGCATGACAGCAGAAGAACCATAACGGAGTCTCATCTTATTCTCACCGAAAGCAGACGCAGAAGGTGTTATATAAGAATGAAGTAATCGTTATCAAGAATGAAAAGCTGGAAGGGACATGTACACGCACAGTCGTATTTATTCGTACATCCTTTATTCCTAATGCCGTATGACTTTGATAGGAAATGGAGTGAAATGTAAATTTCGCAACCAACCCAAGAAATAAAATAAATTCCATGCGGGATTTATTCCGTTTTGTTTTTGAAGTCTCTCCAGCTTTGCCTTCCAACTTATTTTTCTGCAGATGATGATTAAGAAATTCCTTTGAATACTCATCGTTCTTATTTTCATATCTGTGCTTATCATTTCTCTTAGTCCTTGTGTATATGGAAAGGAACAATAAAATTTTACCCACCTTGGTGATTCAGCAGAGATGATTGTATGTATGTATTTGTTAGAACTAGGGTAAGAAAAGATATTCCGAGAACAGGTTCAAGGCCATGGTATTGCTTTGAAATTAATTTCACCGAATAAAAGGGCTTTGTATGCCGAATGCCTTTTATCTCAAAGACTACAAATACATAGGTATTCCGAAACGGAATTTTGAAAAAAATCGAGATAGCAAAGGAGGGACAATTTGGGCAATTTAGTTCATTTGAGTGATCGATCAATTTAGTTCAAATCACACTGAACTAGTTCGCTCATTTTATTTCAATTTAGTTTATTTTAGTCAAATTCACAGAAAATACAAAAAAAAAGACTTTGCCGTGGAAAATATAAAGACTCCCATGCACATGGATTGGGACAAGATGTTGTGTTTCTCTTTATCATTCCTACATATGGGTATTTACTTTTGCTTTTATTTAGTAGTAGTTATCATAGTCATTAGTGCGTAGGGCCTAAATTTAGCTTCTCAAAACACCTCCCTTGGTAGTACTAAAGAATCGACAGATGCCAGTCAATATGATTAGATTTTATATAAGTGTAGGACCTCCTATTATTCTGTATGCATTCACGTAGGTTAAGTGATAATGCTTTGAGACCGAGGTCCGTATATGAGAAATATTCAAGGGCTGGTTTAACTGTGTCTATAGAGAAATAGTTGTACTAGATTTGGAAAATACTTATATTATATTTTTCAATAATTTCAATTGTCTCATGCTTTCATATACTTTTTTGGACAATATGAAACGTTCTCAAACGTTCTCCCAAACGTTCTCAATGATAGTTATGTCCGGGGAGTATGGCAGCCACTCCCACAATTTTATATTTTGGCCGTTTATCCACTGTTTAACGACCCCGGCAGTAGGTATGAATAGGGCCGTTATGCATGGAATACGTGCAAAAACATTCGAAAAATTTGGAAAAGCATTTTGTGGTACAGTTTTGTATACATTCGCGTTCATTTTCGATGTAACACACTGCAGCTCCCAAGTCCCATAATATGATATGCGCGGAACACCGTAATGCCCTTTGCACAGGTGTGGTGGCTACCTAAAATACATTCATCGTTTCGCAGGACGTGAATGTAATAGTTGTAGCCATCCGGTCCACGCAGGTTGAACTTCTTTTCATCGGAAAACACGACAGTCTGGCTCTGGCACTCCTTGTTCCACGTCATATGCTCTCGAGCAAACTGAAGTCGTGCAGTCTTGCGCACATTATTGAGGTGTGTTTTTTTTACGTTAAGTCTCTTCAAATGCTTGGCAGTTGGGACTCCGAATAATGCGTTTTCCATATGCCAGATTTGCATTAGCACCGCATTCTTCCATGACTCTAGCAACAGATCGTTGGGAATTTAAAGCAGTTCTGATGATAAGTCTTCTGGCAGCTGGTGTAGGCCCATATTGAACCCCTCCTTTCACATAGTTATTATGGCTTAATTCATTCCGAATAACAACTACGTTTTGACTTCGGCCAATCTTCTAAGCGATTTGACGCTGCTTTAATCCACATTCGAGGTACATATCCCTTTATTTTGCCTTTTTCAAATTCGTTCAATTCCGCGACCAGTTTTAGAAAAAAAAACCGCGGTAATTATTTTCAATTTAAAAAAGCAAAAGAATTGACGTCGTTACATAATCGTTGCAGAATCAGAATCTAAAGTTATTAATAATAACAATAAATATAAATTTATATAATAGTGTGATGAGGAATTGAAATAGGTAACTTACCTATTTGATCTAATAAATAGCTAAGCTGCGATATTAGATAAGTGATCCTCTGCCATATTATTCCCGAATAAACTGTGATCCAAATAAGGTCCATGAATTCCTTTGGATAGATGTATTAGTCGTCCATTTCAATATGTGATCGGAGCATATTTTTTAAAGTGATTCCGACGAAAATGTCTAAACTGTAGGTTAGAGCCTCGGTTCTTAAACTGTGTTCCGCGGAACCCTAGGGTTCCGTGGAACAGTTTTAAGGGTTCCACGACTTTCTTGAATTAAGAATAGTAAAACACAAAAATAATTTTTGTAAGGTATGCAATTGCAAATATTTTTGCATTATATTATTTTTTATTGAAGTGTGAGCTACCCATAATTAAAAAAAGCAAACAAAAATGGTACAGCAACATCCACTTTCCAAAAATAATTACGAGCAACAATCCATGAAGTATCCATTCGTGTGAGTATAGTTCGCGCATAGCTTTTATGAGGTACTGCACAAGTGCACACTATGGGTGGTATGCATAAAAGACAGTAAATGCTTTTACTGAGAATTTTCTAAGTAAATACTATTTTTGGCATGCATAAAATGAAGTAAACACTAATATTAGGTGGATATTTACTTCAAGTAAAAGCATTTACTTCTCTTCGCATGCATTTTTGTAGTAAATACTTTTTTGGAATGCAGAAAAACTAGTATGTGCTTGTTTTTCTGCAGTAAATACTGGAAATTTTTCAAGTTGCTATCGACCAACTTGAAAATTTCCTAGCATCTACTAAAAAAATAAGTATTTACTATGATATCCGGCGAATTCTAAGTACCTTTTTACTTGAATAAATTCAGTATTTACTTAAAGTATTTGCAATCAAGTAAAATTTTTTTTTTTTTAGTAAATGATACGAAGTAAATACTGAAAATCGGAGCTTCTACTTCAAATTCTACTACTACTTCCACTTCTACCTTTCAGTATTTACTTAAACCTTTTACTTGAAGTAAATACTTTTTTTTATGCATACCACCCTATATTACAAAGAATGAAAATAAGTCAGAATGTAACCCAGCCTACGACGGCCATATTATTTACTTCCGGTATAAATCAGTAGTTAATTTTACACCCGATCATTAATCAGATTTTTTTAAACCCGATAATTTAAACCAAATTAGTCAATAATATGAAATTTTGTTTTAACCCGGGTTAAATTACTTAAATTAAATTATTTACTTAATCGGATTAAACGCCGACAAGGTTAAAAAAAAACGGGTTTATTATCGGGTTTATCGACTGAATATTATGGATTTGGATTTAATTTTTGGGTTAAACTCACTTAAACCAGGGTGTGAACTTTAATCCGGATTAAAGTGAGTGAATAATATGGCCGTTATAGATGTACAATGTACATAGTTCTTCTTTATCAAAATATGTATTTTGATTTTGTATCATTGAACGAATGTTGGGTTGGTATAGCTACTCGCATTAAAAGTGAATACCCTGAACTTGCCAAACAGGCTATCACCCCTACCATGGAATCCTTCCGAATTAAGTTTCACTTCACCTATAGGTACGATTTCCTTTCACCTTCTACTGCTATCGTGGAATCCGCCGGAAACCTTTCCTTATCGACACGTTTTTGGGAAAGGTAGTTTCACTGTCTTTCGGCGGTCTTTCATTTGTCAATACAAATGTGTAGCTGCATTTGTCGGAGGCATTTGAAAAGTTTGTTTCAAAAGTGATTTAAATAAAAAATAAAGTTTTCGATATAATAATGGATACGATAGCTCTATTTTTGGAAGCATAAGAGGAAGAACGAAATGAGCGGTGATCTCAGAGAATAATACCTACTGAGACAGGTTAAGAGGAGCAGTGCAAGATCCCAGATGAAATGTGTTTTTAGAAAGATTATTTATTGATTTTAATAAAGTTCAATATTGCACAGATCTATTACAAATGTTCGGCTTAATAAAGCAGCTTTTTTATATGTACATTTTCTTTTACAATTCTCACGACGTGCAGCAAGCAAGAAAACCTATAAAATCCGCAATGCTTTTGATGCGGGCGAGAACTGTCATTTTGTTCGGGAAAAATTCGATTTGAACGTTTTCAACGATTACAGTGAAACTCATTCACATCACCCACACGGGGAACTGTTCACATTCCGGATTTGACAATACCAAAATATTTTTTTTTTCGTGAACAATTCTCTCCGGCCGATTCCACGATATATTAAATTTCCTCCCTTTTGTCACAACGCATCGCTGTGAAGCAGGCTTTTCAGCTGGTCTACCCCGATATCTCGAAAAAAAAATCTCGAAAGCAAAAATCTCGAAAAAAAAAATCTATAAAGCATAATCTCGAATAACAAAAATCTTGATACCCCCCTGTAACCCCCCTGCTTGGGTTTACTGTTTGGATATGGGGTGGGTGCAAAAAAATCTTGAATTTACTTTTTATTTTCGAGATTTTTTTCGAGATAGAGTCTTTGGAGATTTTTGTACTTTCTAGATTTTGATCCATTCTAGATTTTAATCGTTCTAGTTAACGTCATGATCCCCTTTTCAGCGTATACTTATGCAAAGACTAATAAATATAATAACTAAGAAGAATACAGCTTTCGAAGAGAGAAGTCAATTTAAAAAAAAAAAAAAAACATAAATCAAACAATGAAACAGTTTCATTCTTCACACTAACTTGATTTTGAAATGTGTTATTTTTCATTTTTTATAGTTGGGGTTCCGAAATATATTTGGGCCTTGTTTAGGGTTCCACAGCTTAATAAGTTTGAGAACCGCTGGGTTAGAGTATGGGCTAAGAAAATGTATTTTGTATGAAAATGTATCAATTTGTCAAGAGGTCCTTCAAATTTTGATTTTTTACCAACGTTTTTGAAGTAGATTCTGGAATTCATGCACATTTTACCCCGAGGTCCTTTGACTGAAGAAGCTTTTTCTTCATCAACCGACTTACCTAAGCATTGATTACCTATTATGTCCTACTTCCTATCTAATAGCCGTAGCTATAGTGTAATGAAAATTGTAAAAGTACTCACTGAATTTATAATCTATATATATAAAAGAAAGTGTTCGAAGTGCGATGTAATCCCATAACTCGAGATTGGCTGAACCGATTTTGATGATTTATACTTTGTTGGAAAGGTATTTTCTCAGTACGGGTTTTAGAAAAAAGAAAAATTGGACAAAAGGGCGTGGCACCTCCCATACAAAAAAATCGTATATCTCGAAAACAACTGAATCGATTGAGTTCAAATTTACATACGATCTTAGGTATCGGCCCAGGAGTATTCCTGTGAAGATTGGTCAAAATTGGACAAAGGGGCGTGGCACCTCCCATACAAAAAAAAACATTCAAAATCTTATATCTCAAAAGCCACTGAATCGATTGAGTTGACTTACAGACAATCCTAGGTATTGGCCCAGGAGTGTTGCTGTGAAGATTGGTCAAAATTGGACAAAGGGGATGACACCGCCCCACAAAAAACATATTCTATGGGGTGAAACTCGATGACGTTAGGTATAACTCGATAACCGTTGGGCCGATTTTCATGATTCTTTTTTGTTCTGTTCGTATTGCTGATTGCTGTATTTCATATACATATTTACGCAGATAGGCAATTCCAGAAAATCGATTTACAGTAGACTCTCGTTATCGTAAACACCGGTTAACGTGAACACTCGATAACGTGAACAGATTTTTTTTAGCATTGACATCTCTAAAACGTGAACAAATCATGAACACTCTAAAACATGAACAACAATTTATGCTCCAAATGATTGTAAAATTCAAGCAAGATGCAATTTAAAATTTGTTTTTCTTGGTAAATCATCGTATTGTACAGTTTTTAGGTAGCTACAAGACATTTCGTATTGTATTCGTTCTGCTCCTAGTTGTCCTTTGCATTAATTGTTATTCATTGTTTTGTCTGATCGGTTTTCGCTTGTACGAATGCAAATGGTTTGCACAAGTTGAAGTCATTAGTTGTTGGAAAAGATAAAAAATCACTTTCATTTAAAAATGTTAACTGTTCAGAAGACTACAAGAGTTCAAAATCATTCTGGATGACGGCCATATTCAAAGATTGATTTCATGAATCATTTGCACCACAAGTATGTGTGACTAAAAAAATCCACTTATAGATTACTAGATAGGTATTATCTGTTTTTCCAGGTTTCGTCATTTATAGAAAATCATAATCTACCAGTGAAGGCTCTTTTGCTGTTGGACAAACCTCCATCGCATCCTGCAGAAAATGAGCGACAGATGATGATCAATGTATTACTTTTATGTTTACGCTCCCAAACGTTACTACTAGTCTAAAATAAATAAAAATACACAAATTTTTAAATTCCTACTGTGGGATTGTCCTATACTTTTGGTAAAATTCAACACTCTCAAACGTGAACTCTCTCGCAAACGTGAACTGGCTTGGTTTTTAATTGTTCACGTTATCGAGAGTCTACTGTATTCTCATTTTTCGCATTTTACGAAAGAACATTATTATCTGAGATCCATAAGCATTAAGCAATACAATTTCTGTGCACGGGCTAAGCCGGGCGAGTACAGCTAGTATCTTTTAAAAATTATATAACTAACTTTATTATTAGTTCTGCGACCCGATTACGGAAACCACAATTTCCTTTAACCCCAGATCGATAATTTTAATGGTATAAGCACAAAACTGCACAGTACAACACGCATAATAGACTTTGGGATTTAAAAATATTTTTCGTTCTTAATATATCTTAAGAGTAAAATCTTTCTTATATAAAAAATATCAATGTCAAAAGAGTGAAATAATTTTCTCTTTTCGGTATTCTTTAATAAAAATAAATAAATATAAAGGTTCACCCGGATTTTATATAAAAGATATTAAGTACATACATAAAATCCTTGGACCGCAAGAACACCTTGATAATTTTGCTTTGGGTTGATAGGCATCATTCAAAAGAAATTCTATTGTTAACTTCTAGCGAAGCATCATATCAATTCGATTGAATGATTGCATAATACGAAATTTCGCCCTACCGCACTTCTTAATAGGACATAGAACTACTACAATGCAAACCAAAAAACTTTTGATGATGAGAATCACAGAGATTCTTTCACTCACTTTTTATAGATTTCTGTTAAATTTTCTTCACTTTTTACGCTGTCCACACCAAGATCAAAATAAAAAAAATAAAGACATAAAGGACCGTCTATCCTTTGACGCACATTTCCAACCCATTTATCTAACGACAAGAAAAAGCGTTAGTGTAAAACAACTTTCTTCATGTATCTCATTCTTAATTCGTAACTTGGATATTTCTAAAGTGAAAGATAAAAGAGAAATTAAGAATTTTCCGGAATTCACTCATATTCCTCCATTCCAAACAGACCTTTTAAGGAACCGCTTCATTGATTATTACCATTCGAGGAAGGTGGATTATTTTTATATATTTTTTGTACATAGGTAGGTATCTATGTATATTTGTTCTTGGGTATAGTTTGTTAATCTCACTTCGCTTCATTAAAAAATGCAAAAAATGGAACCATTTTTTTTTTTTTAAGGAAATCATAAAAAAACCTCTTGCGGTAACCTGATTTATGATATTTTTGGAGCTTAGGTCGGAACTTACCGGCGAAGTATAAATGAATGAAGTCCAGCATCACACTTCCCAGAGTATTCTCTTGGGTGCTTTATTTATTTTTTTTTTTGTGTTTTTCCTTTTTCTGTATCGGTAGGTAGATTTCAAACAGATGCATTTTTTTTTTACTGAACGGGTTAAAGAGAGTGTGAAAATTCCGTTAATGAAATTTCCTGTCCTTGGTTCTTTTCACTTGTTTACTTTGAACACAGTTTACTTTGAACACAATGGGAAAGGAGATTGGGGAACTTAGCATCGCTTTGGTCGAGCATTTTTTTTTTGTATTAACGCAAAATAGATTTAATCACTCAGGTGTCAAAAGTAAAACATCATGAAAGTGAACGACTAGGGTTGTAAAAAGGTGTCCCTTAACAATTTGTGGGTTTTTGTCGGAGGAATATATCTATTTGCATACCTTTCTGCACTAAACCTCTGAACCAATCGTAGGTATTGTTGTTTGGGCACGGAGATAGTCTGGGACCTGAAGAAGGACCAAATGTGACGTTTTATATTTAATTTTTAGAAGGACAAAAAGAGAGGAGAAGGGTTTTGCCAGTGAAGCCAAATTTAAAATGCTACTTCCTGACAATTATGGGACTAAGATGTAAGATTTGGAACATTGGTATTGGAAAACTTGACGTGGCACCCTTCATATAACAAAGTTATTATACCACATACTATAAAAAATGATACGTCCTTCTGTTCGTCCTTAAATAACTCGAGAATAATTCGTCCGATTTTTAAGATTTTTTTCTGATTTATGGCCAAATTAGGCCGTAGAGTAGGTGAGAATTGTCGTGGGGAGTAAGGGGGTCTCACGAACAGTTAGCCATATGAACTTGAATGCTTGTGTGTTGATAGATAAGTCAAAATTATTAAATGCTTCATTCATCGTTTTTCAAAATTTGTCCTAAAAGTGTTGAAAATAAGGGGGGTGCGAACTTTTCTATTTCGACCTTACTATAGTAAGGTAAGGTGTCCATATACCTCAAACGAAAAAAGAGCACATAATTTACAATCAACAACCACCAAAACTGTATTAATATAGTACGGTATAATGATAACCATACCTAGTAGGTAGTACAATACCGGAGCAAGTCCTTAAACTCCAATTCCATCGCCATACAAACTTCTTTTAAACCCTCAGTTCCAGGGCCGTAGCCAGGATTTTGTTTCGGGGGGGGCTTGCTTCCAAATCTTACGAGGAATTCTTTAAACAAAAAGCTATATACAGGGTGTCCCAGTTAAGCAGTATAATCCTTTAAGGGAAGATTCGTGAAGTTCCGCCGAACAAAACATTTTATGGCAGGGGGGGGTCTATTTTCATCGTATTTCTCGTTATGGCCCATCAAAGCATGTGAACTCTAATTTGGAGGTGTTACCACTATAACTTCTTAACTATTAGAGATACAAAAATTGTTTTGTGCATTTTGAAAAGACAATTTAGAAGCGCATATAAGTCTTATGCACTTCGGGTAGGTATACATATGTGGAGCTACAAAAAAGATATGGCTCCTTAAACTCAACATTTTGAAAATCATTTGATACATGTTTACTTAAAATGCTTTTTTCTGAAAATGTTTACTTAATAAGTTTTTATTTTTTTATTAAATTTTTATCCTTGAGAAATTTTCTAAAAATTATGTCAAACAACTTTTTTACGTACGATCAACATTGATAAGTTGATCTCAACAAAATGTATTCAAAACGTGATTACGCGGACATAGTGACATAGTGTTTGTAAACGGGTGCAGCCAAGGAAACGTTCGTTGGCAAGATACATAAGAGTCCAACGCCGATATCCAAATCATAGTACACAATGTAGCCGGGTACTGATGCGTATCAGCGCATTGTTGATACCGGGTGAGCCCCTCGAAATAAAAAAAACAACGTTCAGACGCATCGGCGGCAGAAATTAAGGGTGGAATTTTGCGTGCTGTGGAAGTTAAGCCTTTAGTCAGGTCCGAGGACCAGCTGTGCAATTGGAACTTCCCAGAACCAGGATTCACAGAACTCTCCAGAGTAATAGGTTACACCCTTTCCATTTAGCACCGGTACGCACACTTCCTGAAGAACATTCTGTGGACTGACGAAGCGCAATTCACAAACAAAGTTATAAAGCTACAAACCTCCACAATTTGCTCCATTGGTCAGACCCCAATCCCCATTTAATACACACAACATCCTTTCAAAGGTAAGAATTTATTTGGAACAACTTCTTCAAAATGTGTGCTTATTTCAAAGGAAGTTTAGCGTAAATGTTTGAAAACACTTTAGTAGGCCCGCACGTTCTTCCACAAATAGTTAATTCCCTTGAATTTCTTAGAGAACGATTTCCGAAGCTCCTTGAAGATGTTCTTCTTTTTCAGAGAAGAGCGATGTTCTTTCAACATGATGGAGCACCTTGTGACAGTAGCAGCGGCGTAAACCCATTCCTTAACCATACTTTTAATTAACGGTGAACTGGTCGATTTGGTCCAATCCTTGGCCACCCAGGACCCAGATCTCATTACCTAACACTGATGGATTTTTTCTTCTGGGGTGCTGTGAAAGAAAAAATTGATTTTAGAGAAATATCGAGTCTCTTTTTGACCATTTTTGTCTGACAAAAAAACGGCTTTTACTACAAATTCTGTTGATCGTATGTAAAAATGTTGCTTAACATAATTTTTAAAAAAATTCTCAAGGATAAAAATTTCATAAAAAAAAATAAAACGGGAAATATCGGCGGAACTTCAGGAATCTTCCCTTAACACATTCGCTGCCAATGCCAAACCAATTTTAGTAATATTTCTGAAGGCGAAAACGGAAAATTGTTGGATGTGTTTTAACCGTTTTACTAAAAAAATTAATATATTTTCGTACAGGCCATATCATTCAAATATGAATGACACACAACGTTGCCATATTCACAGTTTTAACTGTAAATTACAGTTTTTTAGACAAGCTTACAGTTTTTACAATGACCTCCTAGTACAAATTACAGTTTTTTTTTTTAAGTTCAGATTTGAAAGAATAAATTAAAATGTGCTTTAAATCGTAGTGCTTCGTATTTAAGCATGTTATTTTATTTAAAATTAATTGTTTTGTGTTATTTTTGTTTAATAAAACTAAAAAAAAACCGTAATTTCAAAAAAATCGTTTGGTTTTTGAAGTTTAAAGTTTTTTGGTTGAAAAAACAGTTTTTTTTTGGGAATTTACAGTTTTTTCAAAAAAAAATCTGGCAACATTGATGACACACAATGTTGCCACAACGGCCGTGTCAGTCATATGTGAATGACGGGACATTGGTGAGATAAGGCCGTGGCTGTGGCATTCAATAACGGACGACACTATGAACAAAGTGAATAGGGTTTAAGGAGCTTGGCCTCTGGTGAACATAACCCGTGTACTTAGTTTAAGAAAATCTGGAAAAATATTGCAGATAAAAATTAATTAATTTGTTTTTTTGCAAAATAAAAAAAACTGAACAAAAAATCAACTTTTTTTCACTTTTGATATTTTTTTAAAAATTTCAATGGAACATTTCATGTCAATCATTTTTGAATGTCATGGCCTTATAGAAACATGTAAATGTCATAAACATACAAATGACGTGGCCCCCACCGAAACATAAGTGTCATTAATATTTGAATGACGTGGCAGTGAATGTGTTAAAGGATTATACTGCTTAACTGGGACACCCTGTATATTCCAATTCATTGATTTTTATTAGTTTTTAAATCGTATGTACCTAAACGAACATACTAACATTATTTTTTTCAAAGCAGAAGACGTCTTGATTTTTTTTTTGACATGTCATGATGGTAGTGGTAGAACGTCTGTGTTGACCATGAATCTGTCCGTAAGATTTTGTATTAACGAATCTATGCAAGGAATCAGTATATAGACACTCTAAAATTGGCTTCAGTAGAAGAGGTTTCTGGATTGGAATGTGTTGTTTGTTTCAATGAAGTTCTTGGGGCTCTTAATTCAACTTCAAATAAGTCCTCGGCAAGTTGGGATTCGGATTGAAAAGCCTCTCTGAACAAATCTTCGGAATTTTCTCTGATGTTCTTAAGAGAATTCAGAACATCTTTTGTGCGGTCGATAGCAGAAACGAAATCTAAGGATTTGGTCTGTAGGAAAACTGGTTTTTCGCATACAATGAGGCTTACTAGGAAATCAGTTTTTTGGATCGCTGCCAAAAGTGATGATGCTTTCGAAGACATCACCCACGTTCTGCTGGTTACTTCTTCAAGACTTATTGAGATGCATTTGAAGAGCTCTACAAAGGAAATAATACTGTCATGCCTTTCAATAAATCTCCTTTCACAAAGGCTTAGAAGTCGAGTTTTAGTTTCTAATTTTTTGCTTAGCGTTTCGGGGGGGGGGGGGGGGCTTTAGCCCCTCAAGCCCCCCCCCCCCTGTCTACGTGCCTGCTCAGTTCTTACTGTAGGTATTATGTAGGTATGTATATATAAAAAAAAAATATTTATATACTTTTATTACAATTTCGATATCAATTGAATGGGGGGGGGGGGCTTCAGCCCCTCAAGCCCCCCCTGTCTACGTGCCTGCTCAGTTCTTACTGTAGGTATTATGTAGGTATGTATATATAAAAAAAAAATATTTATATACTTTTATTACAATTTCGATATCAATTGAAAATGAATCAAATCCGTTTTTGGCTGCGTTTAAAATGATATGGACTGGACAACCAATTCCAATTTAGGCTTTTCCGATAGGTAGGTACTGGACTTAAGTTTATAAAAACATTGTTCAAGCCTGCTCTTTGTACACTTTTTACACTGTTTCTATATTGAAACTGAAGGTATTACAAAAAAAAACAAAAAGAGGACACAAAAAATAAAGGACAAAAAAAGATCCAATCAAAAAAAAGAAAGTGTAAAATAGATCGTGGGCAAAAAGAGGACGTGTTCTCTTAAAAAGAGATGTCCTGGAAACCTAATAGTAAGGTATACTTACGTATACGCGTAACTTGCCACTATACTCTACTCATAAATCTATATATATGTATGTCAATTATGCGTTTTAATTGTTAGGCAGTACTTCACCGAGTATTTTGAATTAACATCCATCTTTCTGGTGTGATATAAAAAAAAATAGTAAAAAACAATGAAACAACCACGTTTATCTAGAAGATTTTTTTTTATATATACATATATACTTCTTTCAGGAAAGGCGACGAAACAGGGCCCCGAGATGCTTGCAGATGTATAGTATGTTAGTTCTGCACAACAAGCATAGTTCAGCGACTTGTCTGTGCACCAACGATTGTAGATTCGATGTGAGTAGGGACTAAGTAGGTTAAGTGAATGTTTAGGGGCCGAGCTCCATATGAGGGAACAATATTCCAGGCCTATGGTCCAACCTGTGCTTTGTAGAGAAGGAGAAGTTGCTTGGGGCTAAAATACATTTTTGCTCTAAATAGGTAGCTCAACTTAGCGGACGCCGATTTTGCGATATAGGATAATGTGATAATGCCATGTGATTCCTGAATTGACTGTGACTCCTTGAAGGTGCATTGAGTCCTTCGGATGGATTGGGTGGTCATCCATTTGGATCTTAGGAACTGTTGATGCATTTTTCCTAGAAAATGTTGTGAGCTGTATCTTGTTTGCATTATATTATACAACCAAGTAGTTCCTTCCCCACTTCAAGATTTTGTCCAGATCATCATTTAGAGAACTAATTTGTTTACATCTCTCATTGTGCGATGTAGCCACATTCACAGGCCCACTGTTCGAGATGGAGGATATAAGAGTGCTGTCATCTGCAAAGCTGTAGATATTATTATTTGTCGATCCAAGCAAATCGTTGATGTGGAGAAAAAATAGAGTTGGAGAAAGAATAGATCATTGGGGCAGTCCTGCATTTATAGCAAACGAATTAGATGATACACCATCTACAACAACTTGGATCGATCTTCCCAGAAGAAAATTTTGCATCCATTCGCAGAGTTGTTGCGGTAATCCATAAGACGCTAACTTCCCTAATAGGGCTCTATGCCATATTCGGTCAAATGCCTTTGATATGTCCAAGGCTACGGCTCTTGATTCGCCGTGTTTTTCAATTGCTTGCGTCCATAAGTACGCCGACGGCTCCGAAATACGTATTGCCTGTCACTTATTAATCGGTGGCCTTCTAGATATTTGATTATTTCGACATTTATTGCATTTTCCATTACTTTTGAGAGCATTGAAAGTAACGCTATTGGACGATAGTTTTGTATGGATATCGAGATGTTCGGGGATACGCGTGATTGCTACCAATATGTTTCGCCCCGTCAAGAAAGTAGCCTTTGTTTGTCACCCTCCCCGGATGTGGAGGCATGCATACCAACTATACTGCCAAAAGTTGCTTTATGATTTTATTATCGTACTTAGTTGTCGGCAGCACGTGGCCTATTTTAGGGTCTTGACATTGTACATATCAAAATTTGACGATTTTGTTTTCGTCACAATTATGTACCGAAAGCGATCGATGGTGTTTTGTGAATCTTGCTTGAACCTACTTCGTTGTTTTGTCCTTCGGGTTTCTGGTAATGACTTCTTAGACGCTTTATATATACACATCTCATGTGTAATATCGGGCTCTAAAATGCTCTGGTCAGCACTTAAGATTTTTTTGCAAGTTTCATGTCATTCAATTACAAAGGTCGAGGGTAATGTTCAAGTGAACAATGCATAAACTCGGATCTTTCGCAATAGTCTCTAAATCTGTCATCCCATTCTGGACCCACCGAGAACATGTCTGCCTTATGGCTACGTTTTGGAATCCGAATTGGGGACATAAGTTTAACATTACTAAACTACCTAGGCATGGAACACTCTATTCGGTGAAAAAGCTGTTCGACGTTAGGTATAGCCGGTCCCAACTTAAGTGAAAATTTCTTGCGCAGGTCTCTTCACATTAGGGATTTTATTCTCTTAGCGACAACAAAACAACTTTTCCAACCAGAACTACAGCTAAAAAAAATATGTGCGCATTTCAAACAACAAATATACCCCTGCTTGGGAAGATATCTCGCTCGATCGAGGATCCAGCCATGACTGATTGTCCACACAGCAGCGTCTTTGGCATCAGCGCAAGATACACATTTACCCACCCCAGAGAAGAGGGAAATTTGCTGGGTGTTGCACTTCTCAAATAGCTATGTGTTTTGTAATGACAGCCAGAGTCCTGAGTAACTTTATTATAACAGCGTGAAAGCCACTATGTGTTGAAAAGGGTTGAAATGGAATTTTCGGTATACTTTGTGATAAAGTAGAGAAAAGCATTAACAATTTTATGCGATCAAAAATACCTTAAGGGAAAAATTTCCCTTAAATAAAGTGCTACTGCGCATGTTGGGATCTTTCTTTTGCTTTGGGACGGACTATACCTATATCTCATGTTTTTTTTAGACTTCCCACTACAAATTCTGCGAGTCACTGATGTGCAATGCAAGAATAAATGAAGCGAGATAGACCCCCCCCCCTCTCATAGTAAAAAATTATTATATTTAACTCCTTACTTAAGACCGTTATCAATTTTTGGCGCCTAAGTTATCGTACTCTCCCGGTCGGAATACCGTCTATAGTACTGAAGAGCTAGGAAATATGCATCAACAGTTCCTCAGATCCAAATGGATGACCATCCAATCCATCCCAAGGACTCAATGCACCTTCTAGGAGTCACAGTCAATTCAGGAATCACATGGCAGGACAGTGTTGTTATAAAGATTTTTTCTAGATCTTACAAATTCCGGTTTCATATCTTAACTCATCTTAAATGTGAGTGAACGGTACCTAAATCGCAAAACGTATAAAATTTTGAGATTATGGCATAAATTCATGAAACAAACCAACCAAGTAAACAGGTTCAATGTAGTCAAACCATTTTATATCGCGGCATGTCAAGGTTTTTTTTTTGCTTCGAAAATAGGTTAATAAGTAGAGTGTTTCATAAGGTTATAAATGTAGTGCGAGTGCACATATTATATTATCTCCAGGTTAGTAAACTACAAGTTTGAACGAAATAATAAAAAATAAACAAATTTTGGAAAGACCAAAATTGGGTATGTACCTAGACCTACCCTATTCTCTAGTCAAATTATTCTAATTTTAAAATTTACCTTATTATAAATACAACTTGTAAAGTGAAGTGATAGCACTATTTTTAAATGTTCGTTCTTAAGAACTGAATTTGAACGCCATATTATTTCAATGCAGAATTTCATTAAAATCATTAATTTGTATTAACATCGTTTTTCCGATATTGAATCAGTTTGTGTTCATCTGCTAGAAGTGTTATAAAAAAATAAATAAATAGGTGGCGCAACAGGCGTGTAGACACCCTAGGTCTAGCTTCTCACAACCATTCGTTTTGTCGTACCGTGTAATATACATAATATATTTCTACGCGGCAACATTTTTTGAAGCCAAATTGAGACTTAGAAATTGTACAGAGAGAATTATTTAAAATAATTCAGTAACTCGATGCTGTGCAAGTCTGCGACTGCGAGATTTGCATTATAATTTTATAGTATCATGAAACAGCTTTGTATTTATTTTAAACATTTGTTGGCAAATAACGTTTTTAGAAATCATTTAGAAAGACTTCTGTTTTTTTCAGTACCTACCTTAATCTCATTGAAAAATAAATTATTTTTGGATCGATATCCTTGACAATTTCCCCAAGTTTTTAGCTTAGTAAGCTCTGACGTACTAGGTCAAAAGCCCAAGCCTGTCATTTTTAATGTATTCAGCAAACTGACAAACTGTTTGGGAATTGCATTTAACAATGCAACTGATTCAACTACATAATTGTAACAAAATGTTGAATTGTACTCTACGACTTTTCACGGCTAATTTAAATCGGACTCTGCAGGCGTTAAAATTTAGAAAAATTCTGTTCAGAATCACCGATTCCAGAGGGTCCTCGATATTAGTTACATATATGTATATTGTATACACTAGCTGACCCGGCAAACGTTGTTCTGCCTAAAATAGTTATTTTGAATATTCTTAGTTTGATATTTTTTGTTCAATTATTAATTTAATTCAACAAATTTTCGGAAATATAGGTGAAAATCAATGAACAAAATATGTTTTTTATGTAATGAAGATGCCACGCCCCGTTTTCCAATCCCGCCTACATTTCGCGAAGTGCTTTGCTCGGAAAATACACATTAATATTCCAAATATTACATCTTTAACTCCATTGAGCATCGGGATAATAGTAGCGTTTGCAATGTTTTTTTTTTGTATGGGAGGTGCCATGCCCTTTTATTCGATATTGACCAAACTTCACAGGTTTATACATATAACGGTATTTAAATGTACTTATATTATGTATTAATAAACTAAATAATGAAATACTAAATTTATTTAAAGCCAGCAATTTGGTATTTATTGTTCAAGCTTCATACAATATGTACCATACCATATCAGAACACGGTAATATTATGTTGATCTGAGTGTAAACGGTTCTAATAAAGACGGCCCTAGGTATCTCGCACTGGTATTCTGTCAATAAACCAAATTATTTAGCTGCTGCTTTAGAAAGCGGTGGTTTCTCTGCTTTTCCCCACTACTAGCTTAGAATTTGAAATCGATAAATCTATATCTAAACCTCAACTCAGTTCTGAAAATGCACTTGTACTCTATGCTAGCCATTGTATGTTGCAAACTCAAATTGTTATTAAACAGAAAAATAGTAGTTTCTAAAGTGCATTTTCACTTCTGTAGTGTTTTCAACCAGGAAACATATCTTCAGTAAACTCAAACGACTTAACTATTATAGGAACTTATTACTCATGCAAAGTATCTGCCAGTTGTTAGTATTCAATCGGATATGTCATGCAAAATTAGCATTTACTTAATAAACCATCTGCATAAGATTGAATTCATTAACACATCCTTAACCCTAATGCTAGCCACACATATTATGTAGGTACCTTTCAAAGGATATCTCTAATTCGAGTGGGAAAACTATATACTGAGCCAAGGAATATATTCGACACTCGAAGTGTATGCTGTAGAGTACAGTGTATTATCCTGTAGGCAAACTTGAGATAAGACATCGTCTCCACAAAACTGAATCACTTAAGAACTATTTCTTTGATAGATACTTTTTAAGGATGCGTATGAGAAAATAGCTGGTCCGAATGAATAGATTACTATTTTGAATGCGAACTCAAATCATCATCGACATCTCATCGACATAAGTAGATATACTCAAACTTGGAACATTCTGCACGCAAAATTCAATTATTTTATGCTAATATTGACCACATGACCGACTAAAGAAACACATATACATTTTCAGTCAGTAGCTAGTAGCTGCAGGTACGTGCTACTTTCAACAAACACTAAATAATTAACTGATACCGAACAATATTTAAGCAGCAGGACGTGCACATTAAATATTCATTTGGCCAAATGCATTTCTCTAAATCCAAAGAATGATCAAGCACATTGAAATCAGTAGTGGAATAGCAATATCCACAGCAACAATGGTTTTGTAAGTAACGATATGTTTGGATTCCGGGTTCACTCCCATACAATCCATGGTAGCGACGATGACTGTGACGATGATGATGGTGATTTGGCAAATACGTACGCATACGTGTACTCGGTAAGTACTTGGAATGGTATCCATGTATGTAATGTCCTGAGTACAAAACGACGGCGAGCTCTGTCCGAAATGGCCAAATTACGGATGTGCTTTTGCCAGTCCTGTAACATCAATTGCAATGCCAGGATGACACAACAGCCGACCCAAATTTGTCATAATAAGATGATTACCTTACGCTGTTGAATTTTTAATGAAAGCGGACGCGCCTGATAGTGTAGGATAGTGGTGCACTTATTTTATTCAGACAAGAGAAACAAAGTTTTATATAAACGCACACATGTTTATTTCTTGAACTTTTAATGTGTTCATTGGTTAAAATGTGCATACAGATATGTGTGAACTTAGAACTTCTGTTAGAGATATCTAAAGTGGAATAACAATCGTCATGAACTCTGGGTGGATAAATCAGAAGCATACAAAGATTAAGTCTTTCCTTTCAAAGGTAACACGAATGCAATGGATTGGGTAATAGGTTTCTACACAAATGCATTGTTATAGCTTGTTGCGATGGTCAATAGGAAATAATAGGATTTAGTTTTAAGAGTAATATAGGTACTGAGAACTTATTCCTGTTTTGTTAGCAAAGTTTCAACAATATTATTTTGATACTTTATACAACAGATACCTACTCTCAAATAAGGGATTACTATATTTATTATGGAAACCATTAACGCTGGTATGATGTGAGAATCATAGGGATTAAGGAAAGGCCTTTATTCAAATCAAATTTACACGGGTAGGTAGGTATTTGGAAGAGAGTGACCCTTCCCTTTGGAGTCCGTTGAGAAGTGAGATACCACCTCATCATAGATAGTACTATGAACTACGTGAAGTATAGTATTGATTATATACGTTTCGTAGTTTGGTAGATGGACCGATGTAACACGGATGCAGGAGGGTATTTACTATTAATAACAGATGACAGGCAACTACAAGGACCAAAACAGATTCTAAAAGAGGCTTTATCAATTTAGATTTAGAAAAATAGGATGTGCATATTTGGCCGAAAAAATTTGATACTAGTATACGGTTCAAGGTTCTGCTAAGTTTATGTGAGTCCTATACAGTATACAGTAAGCCAAACGGTAATGATCTAGATAGATAATTCGAAGATTTATCCAGTAGAGCTGACTGAATATACATAGATTAACCTTCTGATTCTGACCGACGAAGATAGATATTATTCTCGGCGACTTCAATTCCCACTCGAAATATCTATTGGACAATGTTCTAATACTAGTTTCTCTCGCTCGCGCAGCCCTCAGGATTCTGTATACAGATTCTTTTATGTATATTTAAATATTAAGCTTCCTATGAAAGTACCTGACCGCTGAGCAGCTCAGTTATCTAAAAATACTTAGTAGCGTTGCCTGAAAATGGTTTCAAGTTTGTTTTTTTTTTTTGTGTTGATTTAGATTTATGACTACATATTTTGTACTTCTTTATCAATGTACAAAATTTCAACTATATGCGACGAACGGTTCGTGAGTTATGAAAAAGGCCTCATTGGGATCATTTTCAATAACAATGCCCAAATCAAAATTTCCAAAATCGGAAGATTTTATTTTCTTTATTTCTACACAAACCGTGTTTGAAGTCGATCGGGTTATCTACATTTTAAAAGGAATCAATGTGCAAAATTGCAGCTTTCTAGGGCAAAGGGGTTGGGCCTATTTCCCAATTTCCTTTTGAAAACTTTTGCCGAGCAACAGTTTCAGTTAACAAATTAAATATAAGAAAAGTAGGCGGTGGATATTTGAATAATGAAAAAACTCAAATTTTGAAAATTTTAAAATTTTTTCAAAGTTTTGATAAGAATATTTAAAAAGCGTTGAAAAGAACTGTTTTTATTTACATAATGTAGTTAAAAAAAATGGTTTCCGGAAAAACTTTGACGGTCAACGGTTCACAATTTTTGTCTGACAAAAAATGGCTTTTACTATTACTTCTGTTGATCGTACGTAAAATAGTTGCTTAACATAATTTTTAGGAAATTTCTCAAGGATAAGAATTTCATAAAAAAAAAAAATGAAAATTTAAGTCAAACTTTTGAGAAAAATGCATTTTAAGTAAAAAATGTAACAACTAATTTTAAAATTTTTGAGTTTAAGGAGCCATAACTTTTTTGTAGCTACCCAGATGTAACCGAAGTTCTTTAGACTTTTATGCGCTACTTAATTGCCTTTTCAAAATGTCCACAACAATTTTTGTAGGTACCTATAATAGTTAGAAGTTAAAGCGTTTTAAGTGGTAACAACTCCAAATTAGAGGTCACCTACTTTGATGGGCTATATAACGGGAAATACGATGAAAACAGACTCTCCCCCCCTGCCATACATTTTTTGTTCGGCATAACTTCAGAAATCTTCCCTTAAAGGATTGCCCTTCTTAACTGGGACACCCTGTATACTATGTACACTGCTTAAGATATTGTATTTGTATGTACTCCAATAAGAGATTTTCTTATTACTGGGAGAAGAAAATGGTTGCCGTAAAACTACCACCCAATAGCGTTGCTTTCAATAAATGTCAAAATATCAAACATCTATAAGGCCACCGATTAATAAACGACACGAAATATGGATTTCGTAGTCCTCTTTCTATTGGAGATGTTTTAGGTTATGTATGTAGCCCACTTATGGAGACAGATAGTCAACACGCCCAGAGTAGTAGTCTTGGACATATGAAAGACATTTGATTGTATCGGCCATAGAGCTCTAAGCAAATTAGCTTTTTATGGGCTACCGCGCAAAGGTTAGGTTAGGTTAGGATAGTAGGCCGCAACAAGTGCAGCCCCACTTAGGCCAGAGAAGGGCCATTGTGATATACCACAGGATCTAATGATCTTACAACTACCCGTTGAACCAGCAGGAGTTGAGAATGAAGCGTTGGAGACAACTTATGCTTGCATTAGCGAGTTCGCCAAGATTGTCGAAGAAGTATTCTCCGAGATATAGTTTTCGACGAGCTGAGAGGGCTGGGCACGTGCATAGAAGGTGAAGAATTGTCTCTTCCTCCTCCTCGTCCATGCAGCTTCTACAGAAATCTTTGAAACGGAGGCCGAGCCTCCTCAGCATGTCTCCAAATAATGCAGTATCCTGTGATGACACCTACTAGTGCGCTTATATTAAATCTTTTTAGTGTTACCAGATTGTTGGAGCGCTTGAGATCCAGCATGGGCCAGATCTGTTTCGTGATGGAGCACGTGGTGCAGTTTAACCACCTTCGATTAGTGGCATTTATCGCATTTTGTTTCATTAAAAGTTTACACGTAACGAGAGGCACCGCACAAAAGTTTGCCACTTTTCTTGTCCATATCAATGAGCTGCGGTCACGGGTACGCTGCTTCCAGTCGTTCAGATCTGGCACTCTGGCATCCGCGATGGCTTGGTCTTTGAAAAGGAGGTTAAGTCTTTCTTGTCTTCTCGAACCTTAGCTGGAGCATTATTGTCTATTCGCTCGATGTGGCCGAGCCAATGTAGTCGACGTATTTTGGCTTTTTGAACTACATCCACATCTTGATACAGCTCATAGGATTCGCGGATGTATCTTCTAATCCGTTCGCTCTCCTTTCAAAAGCCAACAACAATAACCTCACCAACAATAACAGCACCACCAAAATCAGTCGGCGGCGAAAAAAACAACAAGAATTTTTTTAATAAACAACCAATTTGGTAACAAGTTTTGGATCTTCGTCATCACTTCAATGGCAAACATTGGCAAACATTGACATCAGATAGAAGTTAAGTATATTACCTCAGTGTTAGCAACAATAATTAACTAGAGTTCGCCCAATGATTAGATACTTAACGCCATTGAAACCTCGGAGTTTATACGACTATACTAAGTTGTTGGAATGTTTTAGACCTTACTGCGTATTTGTTTTGACCAGCCTTTGTTACGTTCGCTATACAGAAGATTATTCCTTTTCATGTTATATCGATGAATTTGAATCAGTCTATATTTCATATAAATGTATTTAGCATTTCTATAGCTCAGATTCAAAAAAACAATGTAGATAGCTAATAGCAATCCCTCGTACCCGAGGTTACACTTCCGAAACAGTGATTTATGTGTTCCAACTTCCAAGCTCTTTGAAGGTGCCACGACGTACCTATAGAGTTTTGGAATTGGTATGCAAATAATAAAGCAAAGGTATAGATATGAAATATTTTTTCTCCACAGAAATGTTACAGGACAGTGCACTACTGATGTGCCATCGAAGTCCTTCCAACCGACAAAACCGGAAAATTGGACTCATGTGCAAATTTTGTAGGAAATCCATACATAAGGCTATATGTTGGTGGTGGTTTCACGGATGACTGCCATACCAGTGTATAAAGCGCGGCGCTGTCATTATACGTCAAAACATCAAATTCGATCCATGAAAATAAATAAATGAATGCAGACGGCACAAAAGATCAATCACTGCCTCTTCGCCCACTTTTGCGTAGTAGGTACGTGAATGGATTTTCATGCAAAATTCATGTGGAATGAACGGAATGATGTTGGTAAATAATGATGAGCGAGGCACAGATGCCTAAAGAATAAAACCAACGTGGGCGAAAATACAAACACAAATAATGACTCAGGTGAAATCATTGTTTGGCGGCCTGATATGTGGTAATAATGAGATTCCCTCCAGGGACCTACAACTGGCATCCATATGAATGACTTTATCATGAATGCGGTTCATATTGACTTTTATTTCGGTAAATGCATTCATGTAAGTGATATGTATAATAATAATTTAAACACAAGCTATTGCACCATTTTGATCAATATACGCGATATAGAACAAAATATGTACTTAATTCGTTTAATTATTTGGTATAGGTGGATATACCAATAGGTGGATCCAGGAGATACGATGGATAGGATCAGGCATGATGAAAAGAAAAGATTGCGACATTTATTACAGCTGCAACAAAAGACTGCATGTATTAGGATGCGGATTCGTCGTGGGAAATCGGCTTAGGACAAAAGTTATTGACTTCAAGCCGATAAGTGATCGCCTTTCTGTGATCCGCATCAAAGCTACTTTCCAAAACATAAGCCTAATATGTGCACACGCCCCTACCGACGAGGCTGAAGATCCCATCAAGGAGGAGTTTTATGACCTCCTGGATGGAGCCTACGGAGCCTGTCCGGAGTACGATGTAAAAGTTGTACTCGGGGACTTCAATGCTAAAATCGGAAAGGAAAACATCTTTGGCGGGTTAGTTGGTAAGCACAGAATCCATGAAACGACAACAGACAATGGCTACCGACTAATAGATTTTGCAGCAGCTCGTAATACGGTGATAAGTAGCACTAGGTTTCCAAGGCTAAGGATCCACACAGCAACCTGGCGCTCTCCAGACGGTCGAACCGCCAACCAAATCGACCATGTGCTAATCGATGCGAGGCACGCATCCAACATCCTCGACGTGCACACATTCCGAGGGGCAAACGTCGACTCTGACCATTTTCTTGTCGCAGCAAAATTCAGAGCTCGGCTGTCCAACGAGAAGAAGCTGCGAACCGCCCAGAAGAAGAAATTCGACGTTGGACGCCTTAGCACACCTGGAGTAGCCAGACCCTACAGCGAGCGCCTGAGCATGAAACTCTCCTCTGTGCACTCACCTACCACAGACGCCAACAATCAGTGGTGCCAGTACCGCGACATCATCAAGGAGGAAGCCGAAACCACTGTAGGGTACCAGCCACCCCAGAGAAAGAGCCCGTGGTATGATGTTGAATGCGTGTACAGGAAAAAGGTGACAGAAGATGCACACAAGAAAGCGCTGCAGCGCAAAACAAGAGCAGCGAGAGAAGAGTATCGAGCCAGGAGAAGAGAGGAAAAGAAGATCCTGCGTAGGAAGAAGAGGGCTTACGCAGCTTCCCAGCTCAAGGAGATCGAAGAGTCGCGCGATCGTAATAACATCCGGAGGTTTTATAAAAAAGCCAAGCAACTGGCTGCTGGCTACAAAACCGGAACGCAGGCTCTTCGAGACAGCGAAGGAAACCTAGTCACCGAAGCGCAGGGAATAGTAGATGGGTTTAAGCAGCATTTCCAGCAACTGCTAAATGGGCATCATGTAGAGAGAGTGATAGGGCAAGAAGAGAACCCGCGTCCAGTCAATGAAGAACTAGTTCCACCACCTAGTATAGAAGAAGTTGGCCTAGCTATAAAAAAGCTTAAGAACAACAAAGCCGCAGGCTCTGATGGTTTACCAGCAGAGCTCTTTAAATACGGTGGTGATGTTTTGGTAGGGAGCATGCACCGAATCATCAACCAAGTATGGCTGGAAGAAAACATGCCCGATGACTGGACTATCAGCTCCATATGCCCCATCTACAAAAAAGGCGATCCTATGTCTTGCAAGAACTATCGAGGCATATCCCTGCTTAATGTCGCATACAAGATCCTATCCAACGTACTGTGTGAACGTCTTAAACCGTTCTGCAACAAACTAATCGGCACGTACCAGTGTGGCTTCCGGCCCGGCAGATCGACTATAGACCAAATTTTCACACTGAGGCAAATCCTGGAAAAGACCAACGAATTTCAAGTCGAAACTCACCACCTATTCATCGACTTCAAAGCCGCGTATGATAGCATACATCGTCAGGAGCTCTATGTGGCGATGGCCGAATTCGGAATCCCGGCAAAACTGATTCAGCTGTGTCGCGTGACGCTGGAAAACACGCGCTGCAATGTGCAGTTTGGAAGCACCTCCTCCGATCTATTTCAAACTTGCACCGGATTTCGGCAAGGAGACGCGCTGTCATGCGACTTCTTCAATCTCGTACTGGAGCAGATAGTGCGCAGGGCAGGTGTCAACACGGAAGGCACTATCTTCAACAGATCCGTACAGCTACTGGGCTATGCGGACGATATTGACATCATCGGTCGCTCCCAGCGTGCCGTGGTAGAAGCGTTCACGGCGATTGAAGAACAGGCGAAGTCCGTTGGCCTTCAAGTAAATGAGGACAAGACTAAGTACATGCTATCAACAAACAAACAAGCATCTGTCCACCGCCTAGGACAAAACGTCACTATTGATAGCAACAACTTCGAGGTAGTTAAGGAGTTCACCTACCTCGGAGTAAACATGAACTCCACGAATGACACCCTAGTGGAGATCCGGCGAAGAATTACCCTAGGAAACCGTTGCTACTTCGGTTTGGCAAAACAACTGGGTTCAAAACTCCTAACTCGAAGGACGAAATGTGTGCTCTACAAAACCCTCATCCTGCCAGTTCTGCTTTATGGCGCCGAGTGCTGGACGATAAGCAAGAAGGGAGAGCTGATACTGGGCTCCTTCGAAAGAAAAATACTTCGGCGGATTTTTGGTCCTGTGTGCGAGGAGGGCGAATGGAGGAGAAGATACAACCGCGAACTCTATGAGCTGTACCAAGATGTGGATGTAGTCCAAAAAGCCAAAACACGTCGACTACATTGGCTCGGCCACATCGAGCGAATGGACAATAATGCTCCAGCTAAGAGGATCTTCGAATCCCAGCCCCCAGGTTCGAGAAGACAAGGAAGACCGAACCTCCGTTTCAAAGACCAAGCCATCGCGGATGCCAGAGCGCTTGGTCTCGATAACTGGAAGCAGCGTGCCCGGGATCGTAGAGGATGGAAGGCTGCAGTGTCTCAGGCAGAGACTCTTCACGGGTCGGGAGCCCGATAAGTAAGGATATACCTTAACCCAGTGGTTCGCAATCCTTTGCATACTCCGACTCTCTAGAGAGGTTGAAACATTTTTGCGACGCCCACCTAAAAACACAGATGTGAAAAAAGCTAGGGTCGAATCGCCGCATCCGTGAACGAGCTATACGTTCACGGAATCAACCGATTTTACACTTGAAGCAAAAAAAAAATTCCGGCACATATTGCTTGTTTGCGGATGAGACGATTCAGCCCCTGATCTTACTGAAGATTCACTAAAGGGTTTTGCAATAAGGACGGGTTGACGTCGTTGTCCCATATTTATGTCAATTTTGTATTTAACATACTCGCATTCATCTAAAATGTGCCTCGTCGCTAAAGATGATTTTCGGTCAAAATTTGGGTCCTCTTCCAAACTATCCGAAGCCAAGTCATCAGCCAACAAACGGCTTTGTCTATGGTCATTAACGTTGAGCTCCTTGAGTAGTCGGATATTGTAGGGGCGTAAGCCAAAGTCCCGATGCAAAATTCGCCAAGTTGGAATTTGAGAAATGCCGATTTTTTGTGCTCGGCGCGGAATTGACTGCCTCGGGTTGTCCTGTGCCAGGCAAATTATATGAGTGCAAGCCACGAAGCAAGTCTGACTGGAAATGCGAGAAACACCAACGCGCTTAATCTTCGACTGCAATGTAAAGGACCATTCACTTTTGCTGCATTTAAGAAGAGAAAATTGCACATTTTAAGATTCCAAAGCTAGGATAATTGTAATTATCCCGTCAAAATGTATTAAGAAAACAAGTTTAAACAACGAAATTTTGAATTCCAAACTTTTTGCCGCGAACCAAAACACCCTCAACGCGAATTGTCAAAGTTTATTCTCAATCTACATCATTAAACCACGTTCCACAAACTGGCGAATAACACATTCGTTCGAATTTAACCTCAAACTAGACATTGCTGGTAGAAATTGAAATTCACGTGAATGGACTGTCAAAACTCGCGAATACTCGTTTGTCCGTAGGTAGTTGGTCGCTCTCATGTGAATAGTCCTTAACTATTGGATTTCGCTTCGACCTTGATCTTAACACGTAAAAATGCTTCTCCTTTGTTTGGAGTCTTACGTTTCGAATTGGGAAATCTGAGGATAAGTCATTTGCTCTTCGCTCATGACTTGGTCATCCTTGGGTCCTCTCAGACTAAACTTCAGCGCGCACTCGATCGGTTTGTAGCCGTTTGTGTTGAAGCTGAGATAAAGGTAAACGTGAACAAATCTGAAGTAATGGCCGTCTCCAGAACGCCTATTCAATGCACTCTGCATGTTAGTGGAGTCCCATTGAAACAGGTGGAGAAGTTTAAGTATCTCGGGGTCTTATTCACGAGTGATGGAAGGAGCAATGCCGAGTTTTCCTGTAGGATTGGTCATGCTGGGTAAATTTTGAGACAGCTTGGTCATTCTGTTATTAGGAGGACTGAACTTGGTGTCAAAGCTAAGTTGTCAGTCTTTAATTCGGTGTTTGTTCCAACTCTTACCTATGGTCAAGAGGTTTGGGTAATGACCGAAAGAATAAGATCGCGAATACAAGCTGCCGAAATGAGATTTCTCCGTTGTATTGCTGGTGTGACCCGTAGAGATCGCATTAGAAATACCAGAATACGTGAGGAATTCAATGTCGAGCAGCTACTTCTCCGGACAGAGCGGTCCATGCTTCGGTGGTTTGGTCATGTTAAACGCATGTCCCCGACCAGGGGCCGAATCCTTTTTTATATGGGAGGTATCATTTTTTGTAAAATTTTAACAACAACACTTACTACAAAGAACTATATATGTAGTATTTTTCAAAGCCAGTAATCTGTTCTAAATTGTCTAAAATGCAAATCAGCTACATTTTGAATATCAATGTTAAATTTCAGGCCAGAGACTGTAGCTGAAAAATGTTGTTGACATTGGGTAAACTAATATAATGCAAAGAAAGATTGCATATATCAACCTTGCACCCATCCCAAAATCCAACAGTGACCCCAAGCAGGGGGCTTCAGGGGGCAGCATGCCTATACACATTTCAGGGCGCAAGGGTAACAATTTGTACTCCAAGCGGAGCGACATATAAAATTAATTTTCTCAAAAATTAGAGGACATAAATCAATCTGGTTTTCAGTGTTCGATTAAGAATTGATTTAGGCAGTTAAAACTATACAAACAAATTAAATATGTATCTATTTTCTCAATATTGAAAAAATCAGCATACAACTTTTTTTTAATTTTTTTCCTTGAATTACCTATTTCAAGTTTTAAGCAATTTTTTCAAAAACTATTAACAGATAACTTGATTTAACCCAAGAATGCATAAAGGTTTTTGATAACGTTAACACATATGGGCAATGGGGTTCCTGAGCACCCCAGCACTTTGGGTTGAAAATACCAGCAACTTATAATACAATCTTATAGAATTTATTTATTTTATTTTAAAGTAATGTATTTTTCGACTAAATTAACAAAAAAAAATTACATTTCATTCATAGCCTTATACCCAATTCACAATGGCGCTTTGCCGCTTGCGTGCGTTGACAGGCGTTTTAGAAACTTTACCGTACTTTATGTCAACGCGCGCAAGCCGCACTTTTCCAAAACTAAATGGCGCTTCAGAGCGTTGGCGCGTTGAGAGATTGGAGTAGGAGAGATTGAAAGTTCTGTTTGGTTTATGTTGCGTACGTACGTTATGTACGAATTCAGAGCAGAATGCAACTACTCCTTTTTGCTTATAATTGTTATTTTAATGCACGAATTAAGAGGAAATTTGTTCAAAGTAGTAACAAAAATGCATAAATAAATAACAATAAAATGTATTTTCACTTTTATTGTCGTGGAATATTTTTGTGAAAGAATTGCCTGTGCATTCAATGTACAAAGGTACATGCCATCACATGAAAGGCGTTTCAGGCGAAACAGGTAGATTTTTAGTTTAGTTAAGAAAATATATGTAAATTACATCGAAAATCCCTTCCCTTAATATTGTGAATTGATTACTTTGTGGAATACTTCTTGTAAAACGATTTAAGTGAGCAATATTACCAAATGGACAGCATTTATCTGAGATGTGGAAAGAAGTTCAGTCACTTAAATAGAGAAGTGCAATTTTGTTAAAAACTTGGTTTGGCTATTTAAAAAAAACTTCTATTAATAAATTCTCAAATATGGATACCGACGATTTACTTGATTTTTCAATTTATATTTATATTTTATTTCAATTATATGTATACATCTGGTGGTATGCTGGACATTCGGATGATTGCGATCACAGGTACTGCTTCTCGTCGCTCGCTGGGTTTTTACCACATCCGGTCACCCATCGGACAATGCATATTGAAAGGATTTTATGACCTAATAGGGGTAATTTTTTTGCTATATTTCCGCGAAGATCTTCGCTGTCTTGTCCAGACATTTTTTATGTTCCTATGTACGGACTTCAAACCCTACCAGCCGATTGAGTTCAAATTTATAGGGAATCTTCGATATCTATTGGCCAGAGAATTCCCGTGAAGTTGGGTCAAAGTCGGACTAAGGTGCGCATATTCATGTGCATTGTCCCGATGGACAATAAAAAATATGTCTAAGCATGCAATTCATTGGCACGAGCAAACCTGGGGGGGTAAACCAAGTAATAAAATAATACCTTTCATTTGCACATCGCAGGAAATTGAAATATCAAAAGCGTGTACATTACATTTGAGCACATATTTTTTTTATCAACAATCTAAAGAAATCACTAGTAGCATTACAACAAAAATAATATTCGTCATTTCCACACAGTAAAATAATTAATTTGTATTGAAAAAACCTCATAGGCTACTAAAAACGAGTAGGCACGTATATACCTAAGTGAATCCATGCAACTCCAACAATGAACGACATATGCTCTAACACTTTAAATATTATCAAATCGAACAAACCAAACCGAAAGAAAACGTCAAAGCCGTCCAACGCCACTGAAAGTAGAAAGTTGCTCTACTTGGGCGCCGCGTTGAACTTTACGATATTTACGATCACAACGCGACCCGAAGCCTGAAGCCGCATTCTGGCTTGCACCATATGAAAGCATTGGTTCATTGTGGCTTGGGCATTAGTAATTAAAAAATAATAATGACAGTGGTTTTTAAGTGGTGTTACCATATAGTGTTTTAAAAAATGCAAGAAAATGTAGATTTTTAATCTTGAATCTTCCAATTTTTTTTTTGTTTCTGAAAGGAGACATATATGGCAACATAAGCATATGTAAAAAGTTTTGATTTTGTAAGTCCTATCCGTATATTTTTAATCCTTTTTTTCAACATAATAAAGACAGCTATGTATGTACAGTAGGTATGCCATACTTCGCACCGCTTCGCAGCGGCGGTCTGGGCAAATGTGTCTTTGGCAAGTACTGCACGCCATTTTTGTCTTTTATCACATGTCCTATGATATAAAAATTAAATAATAATTAAATAACGAAACGCTTTTATAAGTATACTGCACTAAAAAGCAAAATAATAAAAATTAGCCAATCAATTTTTAAGGTTTAAGGCCATGCTTAGACTAAGCCCCATCCAGGATAAACCTTAAAAATTGATTGGTTAATTTTTATTATTTAATTTTTGAAACACACATGGGGTGCCAGCACACCCCAGTGTCCCCAGTGACCACGATATCTTCAATCCGGAGAAAGGAAATGCACTGAACATCTTTTTAATTTTGAAGTGGGGTGCGGCTGCACCCCATATGCATTCTAGGGTTAAAAATAATACCAAAGAACAGATTCCTGGCTTCCAAAAATCATAAAGTTCTTTATTGTACCTAAGTGTTGCCATTTTTTTTTTTTTTTGCATTTTAAATAGGTACCTACTATTTTTTTTAAATTGCTCCTCCCGCCTAAATGAAGCTACATATATAGACATTAGACACCCTCCCATAGTAAAAAATGTTTGTACTTAACCCCTCTACAAAATATGTACCGTTATCAATTTTTGGTGCCGAAGTTATCGTACTCGTGCCCGATCAATAATATACATATATTATATATAGTTTGTCATGCCTACGCCTCCTTATGTGCGATACAAATGGAATGTCAAGTGAATGCCCTGACCACCACAAACCACATAGAGTAGACCGTCGACTGCTCCCTCATAAAAGACTTTGCCTACAAGCTGCCTGCGGGCACAGGATTTTTCATGTATTGGTGCTGTGCAAAATTAAAGGAGCGCCATTAACGCAGTGGTTGACTAAGGGGCGGCAGGGGGGGCGATCCGGCCCGGGTGGCAGACTAATAGGGGGTGCCATCACTAACAGCAAAATAACTATTTTCCACATTACACAAAATAAAATCACAAATAAATCAATAAAACGAGTTTTAGACTTTATTTCATTTTCAAAAGTCCAATAATGTCCAAATCGAAGTGGAAATAAAATCCGACAACAAATATATGCGGAGAATTGAAAGAAAAAGTGTGCATTTCCGAACTTTACATACAAAAACCTCGCACCCACTCCAAATCCTACTGTGACCCCAAGCAAGGAGGTTTCATATCCCACTGTTTTATATACAGTGAGCGTCAAAAGTGAGTAAACATCGATGCTTCTTTGAGTTTTCTTTAGGGTCTGGAAACGGGTCTAAAAAACCAGCAATCTGTAAGAATTTTGATAACGAAATAACAATAAATAAACCTATTTCATGTCGACAGCAAAAAATTCTTTATAAATATTTAAAACAAATGTATCCAAACTCCTAAGACAAATGAAAACCGCATTGGTTTTCACTCACTTTTGACGCTCACTGTTTATACATAATATATCCACAATGCATTAACAACGTTTTTTGGACAGTGGAGAGACGTTACACATTTTTCTCAGCATTACGCATCGTTGGGATATTCTCATAAAAAATGTATGTGTGTCAGTCAAGAGACATCACACTGCTAAGCAAATGAAGGACAATTTCGTTAAAATAGTTTCAACGCTTGAACTCCTTTGTGATCCTCAAAAGGAAAATTTGGATACAAGAGGTGCTGCAACCATACTCTTATCTGCTGAATGCGATTGTACGTTTTTGTGTTAGCTTTCATTCTGGTGCGATATTTTGAAAGAAGTTGATGCACCACAGAAATACTTGTAAAAATCCGGGCACACTCTAGAAAAAAGTGTGTCTAAAACTTTAGGCGCTCGCGGGTTTTCTTCATGTACACTCCGTGCCACTTGATTACGAACAGACAGTTTTTTGTTTTAATTTTACGATGTTTTTCAAACCCTGCGCTGATCTGGGAAAAACCAATTGCACAAGGAATGAAGGATATATTATGTTTATATTGTAAAAAAATGGGATTAAGTTGATAAATGCAACTTTTATGACGTTTTTCCCAAAAAGGTCATAAAATTGGCCTGTTTTTTTCGTTCCACTTGATTACGAAAAGCAGCTAAATCTACCTGTTACCATGTTTTAAGTCAAATAAAAGGATATTTTGAGTATTAGGCTTAGTTTAAGTAATAACTTCATACAATACACAACAATGGGTAAAGGAAAGACATTAACCGAGGAGGAAATAGGCCAAATTCGAGCTTACCGAACACAAGGACAATCCATCCGTTTCATAGCCAGCAAGATTGGAAGAGGCGCCACTGTTGTGAATAGCTTTATTAAGGATCCGGAGAAGTATAGAAAAACCGCAAAGGAAGAGTCAGCAAAGCAATAACATGTCAGGATAGGCGGGCAATACTGAGAGCTTCTTCAAGTTCAAGGCTAAAATTAAAGCAGAAACTGGAGTTACAAGCTAGCAGATCGACTGTTCATCGCGTGATACAGAAGGCCAGCCATATTGGCCATGAAAAAATTAAGAGGAAACCACCATTGAATGTGGCACGTAAGATCCAGCGGCTTGATTTTGCAACAAGTGTGACTAGATGGAATCTATTAACGCACTTTGGAACGCGAGTTCCAAAGAAATTGTCAGTATTTAAAAGTTCGGTTATTTCGAAGTTAACATGTTTAAGAAGTCTGTGCTAGTAGAAATATTTCCTTGTCAGCAATTTAAACCAGATTTCTGAATGAGTGCGTTCACTTCACTTGCTTAATCGTTTGTAATCAGTTGAGTAAATTATAATATTTTAAAATTGTTTTTTATTATTTGAAGAACGAAGTTTCAGTTTTAAGACAAATGTGAGCCATTTCCTTTTGGCTCGAACCATTGAGCCAAAGTTTAAATACGTGAGCGAAATTACCCAATTGGGTACTTCAGCACAACGCTGCATGAAATGAATTTATTTTTTGAAAATACGACTTATGAAAATGAAATAATGAAAGAAATGTAACTAACAAATCTACCATTGTAGGCGCTTTGCAGGGGGAAGAGGAAAATTACCAAACTATCAAAGTCTAATAAGCCATATGTTAAGGTCAGATGATGACTGGCTGGAGGTAGATATGGTCCTGCATAACGAGTGTACACGAAGAATTAACGAGACTTGAAAGACTTAGAATAGCCGAAATGGAGGACCCAGAGGATTTAGCATGAATTGCTAATTGTAACCAACCCTGCGAAGTAATACCTATGTAGGCGCACTCCTGGCATCGAAGCATAGGCTACCGCATCTTTAGCGCAGCCAAAAAAAAGGCTTGTGATTTACACTCTCTCGATGTAAGAAGTACTTTACACCCCCCGACTTAGCTTCAATATACAAGGCCTTTATTCGGCCTAAGCTCATACAGCGCTCATATCTGGTCAAGTGCACCTAAAACTTCATTGTACCTACTAGATAGAATTCAGAAGCGTGCGATAAAACTTATAGGTGATAGAAATATAGCGGAGTCTATTGAACCCCTCGACTCGAACATCGAAGAAATGTTTCTTACCTTTCCTTGCTTTATCGCAAATTTTCACCACCAATGCTCTGATGAATTGGCTAACTGCATTCCGCCCCTTCAACAATTCTCTCGCAACACCCGTCACACATCGAATGCGCATCAGTTCACCCTTAAGCCTATACCTTCGGACGTACTGTTAATAGAGATTCTTTTGTGAGTCGAACAACACGCATGTGGAATGCATTGCCTCACACGGTTTTCCCCTCTCATTACAACCCACAATTGTTTAAAACTAATGTGCACCAGTACCTCTTCTCTATCATCCCTATTAACCCTTCCACTCAGTGCATTAGCATTATAAGGGAACTAAAACCCCTTGAGCACCAGTGAATTATAAAAAAAAACTTAAGGAATTTCAATGTTTGAATGCATCCATCCAGTCATCTACTAAAGGGTTTTCCAATGAGAGGTGTTATTGTGAATGGCCCGCTATTTCGGTAGCTGTCACTTTTGAAGCTTTTATTCTTTGACATTTGACAAGTAGAAACTACGCCATTACTAAAAATGGAACGATACACGTTTCAACAACGCATTGAAATTATTAAAATTCACTACAAAAATGGTGAAAATCTTGCAGTCACAGTTCGCAAAACTAAAGGATTTTTTGGTCGTCGTGAAGCACCTTGTCGGACCGCAATACAGAAATTGGTGGAAAAATTCGAGCTGTTGGGACAAGTTAGTGATGTGAAGAATAAAACCCGTGCACGTCGCTCAAGAACAAGTGAGAATATTGCTGCAGTAGCCCAAAGTGTTGAAGAAAACCCAGGTTTGTCCATTCCTCGTCGTTCTTTGGAATTAGGCATTCCACAAACGTCATTACACAGTATTTTTCATAAAGACTTGGGTCTTAAGGCTTATAAAGTTCAGTTAACACAAGAACTCAAGCCGGCCGATCATTAACAACGTCGTGTCTTTGCTGATTGGGTCCTTGAAATGCATGAAAATCATCCGGAATTCCATCGAAAAATCATCTTGACTGATGAGGCCCATTTCCATGAAAAGGATATGGTCCTGTAGGCGTGCTCATGGTGGCCATTTGGCTGATGTTAAATAAATAAATAAATAAATAGGTGGCGCAACAGGCGGTAGACACCCTAGGCCTAGCTTCTCGCAACCATTCGTTTGTGTGAGTTTCTATTTTTGGGACGAATGGAAATAGAAATAGAAAATGGCTGATGTTGTTTTTCATTATTAACGGGATTGCTTCCTCTTTATTATGAAATAAACATCCGATCATTTATCTCAAAAAATGGCATTATCTTTGAATACCAAAATAACACCTCTTATTGGAAAACCCTTTATTATTATCTTATTGTCCAAAATTTCCAAAATGTCAGGAAGATTTGCGCCCTTTTTGTGGGAATGTTTACCATTATCACCTTTTTATAAATTTTTCGAAAAGTACCTAAATCAAGTTGTAGTTTCGTTTAAATTGTTAATTTCTGAAAAATCAAAAGGTGAAGTGGAATATCAAACCAAAAGACATTCAAAATAACACAAATGTATTTATTGTTAGGTAAAAATGTACTTCCTTTCATTACCACGTATGCGTATCTATCATATTCATACGCATACCTATATTTAATAAATTCGCTTGCCCCTCCAAAACTCCAAGTAAACTATATTTATGTATACATAGCTAAACTTCCTACTTACCTAATGACTATACTTTCGTTCCGACTAAAAATGAACTTTGTCATGTCCTTTCGATTTCCATGCTCCAATTCGCATTCATAGACTCATCCCTAGTGAATTAAAAACTTTTAATTGCAATTACTATTTTTTTATTTTAACTGTAGGTTGTATTCTAACATCCATATAGCCTAATATAAAAAAAATCCCTTTCGTAATCAAGAGCGCACACTATTGGTTTTTATGGAAATAAAACGACAGAAAAGTAAATAAGGATGGCTTCTATGAGTATCAACCTTTCCTATCACTGATTCAATCTCCCTTCGAATCGATTCAAGAAATCCAAAGTAAAGAAGTGGTTTACCAGCATCAGATTGATCAGAATCCCCTCAACCCTGAAGGGGAGGAAACACAAAGACTTAAAAAAGAGATATCTCAAGTACTCAAGTATAAACTTTTGAAAAGTCAAATCAGTGCAATCAAAGTCACCTAACAATTTCCCTTGATTTATTTAAAAGTTTTTCTCTTCCGCCACAAGGTTCAGCGTAGCCTTTGTAAAATAATAGTTTTATAGGATGAACAAATAAGAAGTTTTCCTGTTCTTTAGTTTATCGTCTAGAGGGGGTAGGGAAAATACCAAGAAATATAAATTGCAATCATCACTCAGGATGTTAAGGTTAAGTTTTGGGTAACACTCTTCCTAAGAAAACGATTTCAAAAGTGCAAACAGACAATTACTAAGAAGATGTGGGCTACACGTTTGTTGTTACAACTTTCAATGACAAGTGATTGAGTCGGCAAAATATCATTGCTGATAGGAGAGAATAAACAATGAATGTAAATTACAAATTCTCAACTGAGTCAAAAGTTCAAGGCAAATAATACAAAATGATTTTGACAGTAGATAAATAGGTTGTATTCTGGCCCGGGTGAGCTGGTATTGACAGATAGCTATGTATGTCAAATTATATTCATCATTGACTTAATTAGGTAGATACAGACAATTTATTTATTTAACTTGTGTTATGTGACAGCATAGTTTATCTACTTCATTAAAACGACTTTAAGTGAATACACATCTTTCGCGGAAAATGTTTTAGAATATGTTACTAACTCCGCCCGCGAATTTTAAAGAGTAAAAAATAGATAATTTTGTACTCTTTAAAATTATCTTAAAGTTGAAATTAAAAAAATATGTACTTTGATATAAACGAGGCACAAATGTTTGGGAACTTGTATCTACTTAGTATATCACTGTTGCCGGCTCTTTTTGATAAAACATCACTTACCTATCTACATATTTTTGTGTGTAATAAATAGTTATATATTATACCATAGACACATATTACTAGATGGTGCATTTCATACCCCAACCTGGAACAGCGTATACCTCACAATTTTACTCCTAGTAGATGGCGTCCCAATGCAGTTGGTCAACTTATAAACATTTTTTGTGTTTGCATATTTCCATATTTGTATCTATGGTGTTTGCAAGATAGCAAAGATACACAAAAATGTTGCAGAGAATGGAAGAAGAAAAACAGCAAATGAAATCGATGATGGAGAAGGAGATCGAGATCGAGTACATTTTGCATGATAAAGCATATACTATAGCTAGTTGTGTGTGGTAGTGCTAGGGTAGTTTTAGCATGACGAGACTGATGAAGTTATGACGATGAGGTATCTTATATAGGCAACAATATGGAAGGAATGTGTCTATGGAAATGTGAAATGTAATTAGGTAACTAAGTATGTGTGTATGTATATTTCGATATTATGATTTGTAATGATGAAGGATATTATGATAAATTATTTAAAGTATTAAGTATGTAAGTCTATTTGATTCGAAATAGGCAATGTATGTAGGTACCTTTCTTTGGTTTTTTTACCTAACATTTCCTCTTCAAAATGATTCGCACAAATAAAAGTGCTATAAGTAACTACCTACCCACTGATTTCTGTTGTTATTCCCAAAAAATGGTTCAAATTGTGCATAAGTAAAGAACCTATATGCGGTTTGTAGGCTGATAGTTCCAGTTCATTTGAATATTTTAATTTTAATTTTAACCTTTTATATTTATGACTAGGGGACCTGGCAAACGTTGTTTTGTCTGCTCGTACATTTTCATTTCATTTTTATTTAACCGATGTGTCCGGACTGATTCCGTACTCCGTGTGCTTCGACCGATATTTCCTCAGACGTGCCCACAACTTGTATTGTCTAGACATATTTTTTCCCATGACTGTCGAAGAGCGTTTGAAATGTATTTTTTTGTTATGAGAGGTGTCGCGCCTTTTTATCCAGTCCCGCCAGGTTTTGTAAAATGTTTCAATCAGGCAATGTTCAGATATAGTGATTTAAATAACTTTGTTGTAAGGGTGGGGTGGTGCAATGGACCGTTCTCCAATCCCACCCACTTTTTATACGGTAGGTACCACGCTCCTTTGTCCAATTTTGATCAAACTTTCACAGAAACACCTTTGGACCAATAACAAATATTTTCTTAAAATTTGATTTCAATCAGTTCGGTAGTTTTCTAGTTTTTAGGTTTTTTGGTTTTTTTCGTATGGGAGATGCCATGCCCTTTTGTCCAATTTTGACCAATCTTTCAGCAACACTCCTAAGCCAATACCTAAAATTGTCTGTAAATTTCAACTCAATCGATTCGGCGCTTTTCAAGATATTTTTTGTTTAGGCGGTGCCACGCCCCTTTGTCCAATTTTTGCCAATCTTCATAGCCACACTCCTGGGCCAATACCTAATATTGTCTGTAAATTTAAACTCAATATATAGATATAGATGGATTATTTTAGGAGCAACTAGGCAGTTGGAGCAGCTATTGCAGTAATCAACCAACCCATGCTGGTGATAGTGTTTGTCCTAAATGACTCAGTCATCAATGCGCAGCCCAAAACGGATAGTCTTAGCCCCATTTTCTGACCGCTGATCAACGATCACACGATCAGTGGTGGTGTACCTATGTATATTCCCATACCAAATAGAAATTCAGATTTTTTTTTTCGATTTTTTGGCTTTTCATTTGGGTTTTTCCGAATTTTCTTTTTTCTCAAACCCTGAATCAATAGGTACAAAAAAAAAAAACAAAAAAAAAAAATTAATCATCCAAATCGGTCTAGCCTCTAGACTTTCTCGAGACTAAGGCACAACAATTCATTTTTATATACCTAGAGGTAGATGTAGATATAATAGTTAGCAGCTCGTTCTAGCGACATAAAATGCTTCTACATTATAATACATACATTATGTCGCCATCCAGTCTCCATGGCTTCTAGGTTTTCTACACTCTAAATATTCATTCCGATTATATCGCCGTAAAATGGACCTAGAACCATGGTTTTCAAATAAGTTTGTACAATTTACATGCATTATTCTGGCGTTATTCTATTCATCGTAAAATGGCAAAACGTACTAACCACAAATCAACTTTTAATTGTCAAATTGACAATCTTTAGAAAAATTATTGCCAGTTTAAAAACCAAATCTCTAAAAGGGGGCGTGGCACCGCCTATACAAAAAACATTCAAAATCGTATATCTCGAACACCACCAAATCGATTGAGCTCAAACTTACAGATATCTTAATTATTGGCCCTGGAGTGGTCCTGCGAAGTTTGTTCAAAATCCAACAAAGGGGCGTGGCACCGCCCATACAAAAAAAAAAACATTCAAAATCGTATATCTCGAAAACCACCGCATCGATTGTGCTCAAACTTACAGATAATCTTAGTTATTGGCTCTGGAGTGGTCCTGTTTAGTTTTGTCAAAATTGGACAAAGGGGCGTGGCACCGCCCATACAAAAAAACATTCAAAATCGTATATCTCAAAAACCACCAAATCGATTGAGCTGGAATTTACAGATAATCTTCATATATCTTTGGTATTGGCCCATATACGGTTTCTGTGAAGTTTGGTCAAAATTGGACAAAGAGGCGTGGCACCACCCATACAAAAAAAACATTCAAAATCGTATTATGTAGAAAACCACCAGATCGATTGAGATCAAACTTACAGATGATTTTAGTTATTGGCCCTGAAGTGCTCCTGTGAAGATTGGTCAAAATTGGATAGGTAGGCGTGGCACTGCCCATACAAAAAAAACATTCAAAATAGTATATCTCGAAAGCCACCAAATCGATTGAGCTCAAACTTACGGACAATTTTATTAATTGGCCCTGGAGGGACCCTGTGAAGTTTGGTCAAAATTGGACAAAGGGGCATGGCACCTCCCATACAAAAAACATCTTCTATAGGGTGAAATTCGATGACGTTATAGCTGGATAACCGCTGGGCCGATTTTCATTATTCTTTTTTTGTTTTGTTTGTATTGCTGTATTCCAGGTTTAGGCAGAAAGAAAATTCCAGCAAGTCGATTTATTCTCATTTATCGCATTTTATGAAAGATCATTATTACCTAAGCCCTAAACAATACAATTCCTGTGCACGGGCAAAGCCGGGCGGGTACAGCTTCTTCGACAGTCTTGGAATTGGAAGACAAAGTTTTTAAAATTCGTAATCTATATTATATATGTACATATATCAATAATTCATAACATTGATATGAATAATGCATTATCCTAAAGTCAAGAATGCTGTGTACCACAGAGCATTACAATAAAAACGGTTTAGGTATCTAATCTATTTAACTATTTTGCACTACGAAGTGTGCACGGGCTACGCTATAGTATCCAATAAAAAAATAACTTTTTGTAATTTTGATATCCTACCCTTTTATATTTTCTTCAAGCAAAAACATTATACACAATTTAATTACGAGTCCTACACTAAAGGTCTTTCACCTCATCGAGATGCTAACCCCCCAGCAATAGAGAATTATCCAAAGCCTGTCTATACAACCAACCAATGGAGAAATATTTTCCCAAAATTCTATACAACTTACCCTTTGCTGGAATTCGTCAACTCCTCTAACGACCCAACCCAGGTGAATGGAATGCACGTTTAATTGCTCGCTACCCTTAATACCTCAAACTTTTCCTGTTCGTTTCTCCGCAACAAGGCAAATCCATGAATAACCTTCGGACTTAGACTTAACGCGATAGAATGCTGCAAATAGTTCACCTGAAGAACTTCGTTTACCTAAACGAACTATGTGAGGTATTTTAAATATTCCCAGTGATGTCATTGGTTGAATACGGTGGAAGTCGGAGAGAAAATTATGTAAATACGGAATAGAATTTCGAATAACCGCCCACCATTTGTGGAGGCTTGTGGGACCCCAAATGTGTGTGCAATTGGGATAATCCACATAATCCTGCGGTGTGTGTCCTTTTCTTTGACCCATATCCTGCGATACTCAATAACCGACCACACGCATTAAAACCCAATTGGCATTTGCTCCAGTTTCAATAATGGACGGAATAATCGATGTTATTAACGGCTGAAGCAGGTGGATTTTGGTTAACGGATGTGGTCCATCCACATAATCGATGCAGGGATGTATATATGACACCATTTCAAAGGGTGTTTACTGTTGTATGGATACTAAAGCGAACAGGAATTTAATTAAATTTTGGCTTCTTTAATTGCTTGAACTGTTTCACCTCTGACTATAATGCACAACCGCATGAATAGTGTTTCAGAGCTAGAACTTGATGGCAATAATTAAATTTAAACGTTTCCGGTGTGGGTAAAATTAATATTCAAAACTTAATACCTGTGTAATTTCTCCTATTATAAACAAAGCCTTGTTATCATTATAATAAATTATTCTGATGGTAACAATACAATTATATAGCACAATTAATGGAGCTTGTCGAAGCCTTAATATTTCAATCAGTCCTTACCAAAATGAAATGGAATGTATTCCGGTCAGCTCATCGTATTTGGAAGTTCTAATTGGGATGAGTACCGCAATTGCCTTGCAAATGCATTGCAAGTCTCCGCAGAGAAGAACAAAACATTGAAGGAATGGAGGGGAACGTAGAAAATCAAGTTTTGTGACTCTCCGAAATAGATTCAAATAGACAATAGAATCCGGCGAAAACAATTTGGATTTTGGAATAAGAGAATCACTAACAAACATAATTGCATTTTGCATACTAGCTGACGCGATTGCGATTAAATAAATAAATGTTGCTCCATTAAGTTATATGTCATGATTGAGAAATCTATAAGGATTAGATGAGTAGTTTGAATGTGATCAGCGTTGTTCCGCAGAAATTTTGGAGTTGAGCCATTCTCCGAGCCATTTCACATAAGTTTGAGCCACTTTATTTAAGAGAAAGGGGGGGGGGGGGGGGTGCTTTACTTGTTGAGATTTTTTTCAATTTTTTTTGTTTGGTAGTTCGATGGAAGGCAAAATCATCGAAAAACATTGCAGAACTATTACGCGATTACGGGATGCTCCTGGAAGAGTGAGGGACCTTAAACCGATCTTAAAAAAACTCCAGAAGTCGTTCGACTAATATCTCGGCAATTTATTTTTTTGAATCATTTTAAAAAATTAAGAAGATAAATCCGCCGTTTGTAGGATTTCTATAAATTTTGATTGAAAATATTACCTACTTTCTTGGTCTTAGCTAACTCTTATAGATCAAGAGGTCTTACACCCGCCTTAATATCCTGATTACATTGTCAGTATTTAAAAGTTCTGTTTTCCTTGTCAGCAATGTAAACCGCTAAAGTACTCTTTCAAATAAGCAGTCCGAAGCTTGAAACAGGAAACACACAAATAGATAGGAGCGTACTTCCAGCATAAGGTAACTTCAAGTATCATCTAAAGACGATGAGATTTCTGGAGAATGAAGCTTGCAGGCCATACCTTGAAGACGTGGAAATCGCTTCATATATTCCGCAACAAGAGTAAGACTATTGGGCTCAAAATGGTTAGTCTACCAGAGAATCAACCCTCAAACAGATGGTGGCTCTAATACGGGGAGGTACAGCCATAATCCATGACACCACTCTGAAGGATATAGACAAACGAAACAAATATGCCTGATGTCTGTCAGAGATCTTTTTGTTACCTATATTTAGATGGCGCTACAGTCCGCGCTACAGTCCGGGGTACAACTGTCCCTCCGGGTTGGAATCAAAGACTCTTCGGGTCAGAGACATGACTCTGTATAGTTCGTCTCTAATGGGAAACATTTCCATACATTATTCCCGATAGGAATTTGAAATGCTGAATGAGTGCGTTTACTTGGTTGAATCGCTTTAACCAGCGATTGTTTTGTGACGGGGTTCAGTTGAGTAAATTTAATTTTTTTAACATTCGTTTTTTTTTTAGAACGAAGTTTAAGTCTTAAGTAAAATGTGAGCCATTTCTCTTTGGCTCGGAGCATTGAGCCAAAGTTGAAATACTTGAGCCAAATTACCCAATTGGGTACTTCAGCACAACGCTGAATGTGATACCATAAGGCGTTAATGTCACATGCAAAGATTTCGATTACGCGCAGTTCGAAGCATCCTTAAAATTGGAATCGCTCGCATTCAACCGATTTCCAAAAAGGGAAGCAAATGCTTGTCGCTAAACTTCCGTCCAATAGCTTTACTATCAATGATATTCTAGGTAAGGAAAAGGTAATAAATGTCAAAATACATATAATCAAATTGGTATCTAGAAGGCCACCGATTAATAATCAACAAAAAATATGGACTTCGTAGTAATCGGTCTACTGGAGTTCGGTTGAGGTATGCAACAGTCTAACGGACGCACACAATCGAATGAAATAGCATAGATCCCTAGGTAAATTAGCCCTTTAAGGATTACCATAAAAAGTCTACCACATTTCTTCTCCATATCAACGACTTTTCTGTCTTCTTGTTGCGTATCTAGAGCATTGTAAAAAGTTTCAGATATTTTTTAGGATGTTAACTTAGCATTCCGGTTGGCATTATTCTTGCGGCACGGCACGGACTAACTCACCTTATGTGGATGGGTTCCCGAATGTAGTCAACATCAACCGCAACTAAAATAAAACGAATCATGTCTAATTGCGTAAACAGGGGATAACATTTCTTACCTTCATCATCAATGCATGCTTAAAAATTCAATATTTTGCTGATAAATACGATACGAAAAATAGGATACGATAAAGTTTCAAAAAGTTTCTCGATCCTCCACCATCGACTCCAAATCATCAAGGGCAATCCCCATTGCCATTGAGATTATGGATTTGATCTAACCATCTCATCCTAGGTCTACCTAGAGGACGCCTGCCTGATGGTACGGATTCCATAGCACGTCGTGGAATCCTGGTCGGGGACATGCGTTTAACATGACCAAACCACCGAAGCATGGACCGCTTCGTCCGGAGAAGTAGCTGCTCGACATTGAATTCCTCACGTATTCTGGTATTTCTAATGCGATCTCTACGGGTCACACCAGCAATACAACGGAGAAATCTCATTTCGGCAGCTTGTATTCGCGATCTTATTCTTTCTGTCATTACCCACACCTCATGACCACAGGTATAGAGTTGGAACAAACACCGAATTAAAGACTGACAACTTAGCTTTGACACCAAGTTCAGTCCTCCTAATAACAGAATGACCAAGCTGTCTCAAAATTGACCCAGCCTGACCAATCCTACAGGAAAACTCGGCATTGCTCCTTCCATCACTCGTGAATAAGACCCCGAGATACTTAAACTTCTCCACCTGTTTCAATGGGACTCCACTAACATGCAGAGTGCATTCGACAGGCGTTCTGGAGACGACCATCACTTCAGATTTGTTCACGTTAACCTTCATCTCAGCTTCAACACAAACGGCTACAAACCGATCGAGTGCGCGCTGAAGTTCAGTCTGAGAGGACCCAAGGATGACCAAGTCATCAGCGAAGAGCAAATGACTTATCCTCAGATCTCCCAATTCGAAACGTTCTTCGCCAAGACTGCGCTGTAACATCCAGTCCATATAAGTAATGAAAAGGTGAGGAGACAAGACGCACCCCTGGCGAAGTCCAACGCCCACGGTGAAAGGTATTGATTTAACGCCGTTTTAAAGGAAAAATTGTTCAAATCATTGAAGAAAACCAAGAGATCCAAGCGATCTTTTTACACGAAAAAGAAAACCAGCTAATTATTAATGGACACCCTATTAGATGGCAGCCTTCTGTTAAATATCTCGCAATACATCTTGACATAAAACTGACTTTTTAAGAACGTAATTGAGGACACTTAAAAAACGAATATTGCTATCAAAATGTTATAAGTATAACCATTTATAAATACAAATTCACTTCTTTCAACCGAAAATAAGATTATAATTTACTAGACCATCATTAAATCAATTCTCTTGTATGGTTGCCAGGACGTTTGGGGTAAATGTGCTGAATGCCATATAAAAAAAATACAAATGTCTCAAAACAAACTACTAAACATGATGCTTAATCTGGCCTGGCTTCATTCTACTTCAGATCTGCATATTAGAACAAATGTTGAGTTCATCTCCAATAGAATAGTAAAGTTCAATGACTCCTTTAGGATCAGAAGCGACATTCCTAATAATCCTCTTATTAATCAATTAAATATAGAATAGCTTAGTTAAACATAAATATGGCAATGACAAATCAATTCACGAACCAATATACCCATATGTTAATTTAGTTACTATTATTTAATTATCAGTTAATATACATATGTTCTGTTAATTTATCTATTTACTTGTTGAATTTTTATTGTTAAATTATATATCTGTAAATTTTTTTTTTGTTAATTCATTTACACTGTTATAATTATTATTATTATTATTATTTATTTATTTTTTTCACAAGCAATAATCACTTTTGCTAAACACTTTTGCTAAACAGAGCAGTGCCATCAAATCAAAGATTCCTGTGGCGGACAGCTACTTCTATATGGCGTCTAGGAACTTCTGTTCTGTTCAACGTTTTTCAACTCGTGAATGGTCACAGATAGCAGTATGCAGTTTGTTTACCACTTCAATAGGAAGCCGATATTTTTGGTCGACTTGTGAGCGATGCTTTGCTAGTGAGGTACCACCGCTTAACTCCCATTACAATCCATGGTGCCGTCCAATCTATCACTTCTGTTCTTTTTCTTTGCCTTTTAGTTAGTCGGCTAGAATGAAATTTGCTACCTCAACATTGTACCATTTATCGTCCGTTCATATTTAACATCCCGAATTATTTAGAAATCGGTACCAACCATTGAAGGAATGGAGGGGAACGTAGAAAATCAAGTTCTGCTAATCTCCGAAATAGATTCAAATAGACAATAGAATCCGGCGAAATCAATTTGGATTTTGGAATAAGAGAATCACTAACAAACATAATTGCATTTTGCATACTTGCTGACGCGATTGCGATTAAATAAATAAATGTTGCTCCATTAAGTTCTATATCATGATTGAGAAATCTATAAGGATTAGATGAGTAGTTTGAATGTGATACCATAAGGCGTTAATGTCACATGCAAAGATTTCGATTATGCGCAGTTCGAAGCATCCTTAAAATTGGAATCGCTCGCATTCAACCGATTCCCAAAAAAGGAAGCAAATGCTTGTCGCTAAACTTCCGTCCAATAGCTTTACTATCAATGATATTCTAGGTAAGGAAAAGGTAATAAATGTCAAAATACATATAATCAAATTGGTATCTAGAAGGCCACCGATTAATAATCAACAAAAAATATGGACTTCGTAGTAATCGGTCTACTGGAGTTCGGTTGAGGTATGCAACCCTTTAACGGACGCACACAATCAAATGAAATAGCATAGATCCCTAGGCAAATTAGCCCTTTAAGGATTACCATAAAATCCTACCACATTTCTTTTCCATATCAACGACTTTTCTGTCTTCTTGTTGCGTATCTAGAGGATTGTAAAAAGTTTCAGATATTTTTTAGGATGTTAACTTAGCATTCCGAAAAATATGATACGAAAAAGTTTCTCGATCCTCTGCCATCGACTCCAAATCATCAAGGGCAATCCCCATTGCCATTGAGATTATGGACTTGATCTAACCATCTCATCCTCGTTCTTCGCCAAGACTGCGCTGTAACATCCAGTCCATGTAAGTAATGAAAAGGAGAGGAGACAAGACGCACCCGTGGCGCCCACGGTGAAAGGTATTAATTTAACGCCGCCGTTTTAAAGGAAAATTGTTCAAATCATTGAAGAAAACCAAATATGTATATCCAAACGAACAGTTCGGATTTAGGTGAAATCACGGGACCTCACATCAAGTTCTTAGGATATGTAATATCATAAAAACTAATCGTGCAATAGGTAGATCAACCTATTGATGATTCTACTCGACATCGAAAAAGCCTTTGATTCAGTTAGGCATAATGGGCTTACGTATAAAAAGATTAACATAAACTTTCCTCCATTTCTTTGTAAATTTGTCCTAAATTTTGATTCGAATCGTTGTTTCAAAGTACATGTTAATAGTATTGTGCCCGACATCGTACATTTTTATGCTGGCGTATCCCAAGGCTCGGTTCCTGGACCAGTTTTATATAACTTATATACGTCCGATTTCCCAAATCTTCCAGAATGTGAAGCAGCCATTATGCTGATGATACGGCAACACTTTCATCGCATGAATCTCAATATTGAGATAAATTTAGAAAATGCGACTAAAATATTGCAAGAATACTACACAAAGTGCAGAATAAAGCTTAATTTAATACCGAAAAGATCCAAGCGATCTTTTTACACGAAAAAGAAAACCAGCTAATTATTAATGGACACCCTATTAGATGGCAGCCTTCTGTTAAATATCTCGCAATACATCTTGACATAAAACTGACTTTTTAAGAACGTAATTGAGGACACTTAAAAAATCGAATATTGCTATCAAAATGTTATAAGTATAACCATTTATAAATACAAATTCACTACTTTCAACCGAAAATAAGATTATAATTTACAAGACCATCTTTCAATCAATTCTCTTGTATGGTTGCCAGGACGTTTGGGGTAAATGTGCTGAATGCCATATAAAAAAAATACAAATGTCTCAAAACAAATTACTAAACATGATGCTTAATCTGGCCTGGCTTCATTCTACTTCAGATCTGCATATTAGAACAAATGTTGAGTTCATCTCCAATAGAATAGTAAAGTTCAATGACTCCTTTAGGATCAGAAGCGACATTCCTAATAATCCTCTTATTAATCAATTAAATATAGAATAGCTTAGTTAAACATAAATATGGCAATGACAAATCAATTCACCAACCAATATACCCAACCCATATGTTAATTTAGTTACTATTATTTAATTATCAGTTAATATACATATGTTCTGTTAATTTATCTATTTACTTGTTGAATTTTTATTGTTAAATTATATATCTGTCAATTTTTTTTTTTTTGTTAATTTATTTACACTGTTATAATTATTATTATTATTATTATTTATTTATTTTTTTCACAAGCAATAATCACTCAGTGCCATCAAATCAAAGATTCCTGTGGCTGACAGCTACTTCTATATGGCGTCTAGGAACTTCTGTTCTGTTCAACGTTTTTCAACTCGTGAATGGTCACAGATAGCAGTATGCAGTTTGTTTACCACTTCAATAGGAAGCCGATATTTTTGGTCGACTTGTGAGCGATGCTTTGCTAGTGAGGTACCACCGCTTAACTCCCATTACAATCCATGGTGCCGTCCAATCTATCACTTCTGTTCTTTTTCTTTGCCTTTTAGTTAGTCGGCTAGAATGAAATTTGCTACCTCAACATTGTACCATTTATCGTCCGTTCATATTTAACATCCCGAATTATTTAGAAATCGGTACCAACCAACTCTTTTCCCATCGTCCCCCATACAAGCATTCCAACATTTTGCAGCTGCATTCAGATATAGCTATGGGAGCTATCCCAGAAATCTCCTCGGCAGTAGTCTTACCAGTTGTTACTCTGCTTTTGGAAATATCTTCGAAAGCAGCGGATGTTCCACTTCCAATTATTATACTTATCATGTCTTCCGGAAACTTATACCTGAGGGTCACCGGTGAGAATACCAGCCAGCTCACTGACCTCGCTATATCTATTATGATTGTTTTGCAAGACTCCTCTCTATCGCTGGCCAAAGGTCGTTCCTCCTTCAACTCCCTTTGATGTTTTGTCCATTTTAATTCGCTAAACTTTTATCCCCACGAGTAAGGCCAAAAATTCTAGGCACAGCCGCGAAACCAAGGTAAAGCTAGTTATAACAATAATATAATAATATAATTATAATTATAACCCCCAAGGATACCTGAGAGAGCATGCGGATGGTTTTACACCTAACACAGCACTACTAGAAGGTACCTAACAGCCTATTACCCACAGCTGTGGAACTGGCTGATGGGGTTTCACATCATAATTTAAATAGTTTGATATTATAATTACAACTGAAGCCTATGGGCCAACTATAAAAGTGACGCAACAACAATTCCACCCCGCCTTGCGTTGGTTTTAAATAATTGTATTGAAGCTACAATTCTAAGATTAAAATTAGCAGGAAATTAATATAAATACAACAGGTAGGCATGCCTATTTTGAAAATGGTCATAGATGGAAAAGTAATTGTTCTTCTTGCATAACAACATGCCTAGGCCTACCGCCGTTTTAGGCACATACTTGCATTGGAGCGGACAGTTCAAGCTATAAGAAAACTTTCAAATTCCATTGAATTATGCCAACAAAATACTCTTTGCATACAAACGAATGATTACCACAAGCTACAAACATTCGCACACATGTTATTTGCTTTCGTATTTTAAACTCGTATGATAGTAATATCAGGATGAAAAAATATTCATGTAAAAAATATACTGGTCCACTTTTGAATCAAATATACAAAAGTAGGGCGTGCTTTGCAACGCTCGTGCACAAATAAATATTGTATGATTAATGGAAATTATGCAAACACAATAACCCTTTGTTCCGTACAAAACGACAATAAACTATAATAAACTCTATTCAGCATAAGTCCGTTAATCCTTCAGAGATTGATAAGATCGTCATTAACACATCCCTGTGAACAAAAGCCTTTGATTAATAGAAATAATCTCTTGTAAATGGTTCTTACACATTTTTGGTCACTCATTCATAATAATTTGCCATTTATGCACATGGATGTTATTGAAGGTCCTGTGTACATTTACGTATATCAACGCTTCCGCCCCATATATAAAGCCCTAAATCTATCAATAAATATTATCCCCATTTGACATTAGTGTGCCTCTTGCATCCCACATACTCGTACTATAAACATTCCATTCCATAGACACACATACGCAAAGACAAGTTGGCAAAAGCATAGATAACCGTAATATGCACCACCATAAATTTTCCGTTGGATTCTGTGAATTATCCTGCCTCTATACGTAAGACATACAAGCACAAGCACAGCACTCCCGCTCTAATAGGCATTGACCAGACATACCAGTACATCGTATATGCACGTCACTTTCTTAGCGGATATCGCCCTGCTGAGTGGCCGACGATATAATGCAAACGAGTCTTCCGCAGATGTGGAACACCGTCTGAGCAATTTATTGAGTTCGAGAAGGTGGATAGATCGATGCCTTTGTCGTACGACTATCCACTGCATTGTGAAACCTCCCATGGATAATCACTGACAAGGAATCGTATTCATCATCATAAGTGGAAACCATTCATTATTCACAATCCTATCGAGCGCGTTTATTTGTCAAGCTACTAAGGAAAGGGCGATCCGTCAAATGGTTTATATCTTATACTATCCATCCATATGCATATCCATACTACTTATAAAATGCAACGTCCGTCTGTTCGTTTTTCCATAACACGAGATCCATTCGTCCGATTTTCGTGCTGTCAACTTAGTCCGCAGGGTGGGTGAGAATTGCTCAGGAGTAAAGGAGTCGCGGTGAGTAAGGGGGCCTCACGAACCGTTAGCCGTATGAACTTGAAAGTTTGTTTGTTGATAGATAAGCAAACATTATTACATGCCTCATTCATCGTTTTTCAAAATTCATAAGGAGTGAAAAACGTTTCAAACAAACTTTTCTATTTCGACCTTACTACGCTTAACTTGCCATTATACTCATAAATCTATGTATATCAATTTAAGATATGCTTTTAATTGTTAGGCAATACTTCACCGAGTATTTTGAGCTGACATTCGTACTAGTCAATCAACGAGCTCCCTTCCATAGTCAGTTGCCCTCTTGGTTTGATCGAAGACTGCGCAAGTAGAGTCAACAAAGATCTGGAAAGGATTTTGGTATGAGCGGAGAGGAACGCACTATTTCTCAATCCTAATAAATCCAAATGTTTAGTGATCAGTAGTGAATTCGCTTTATATGTGGATATATACCTGTTCGGTTTCACCGCACGGTAGGCACATCCACATTGAGTCCTGAGAAAGACGTGGACCCACGCCCCAGAGCAGATAGGCAAGCCTAACTAACTCTGATTGGAAGGACAGCCTCGGTCTCCTTGGTAGGAGCGAGATCTATCTTCCATCTCTTTGTTCTAATGAACACATAATGGTCCCGCATGACCCGTCCTCAATGGATGGGCTGCACCAGTTATGATGCAGGGGCTCCCCAAACCCCCGTGGTACCAGTGATATTTTAAAAGCCACTGGTAAACGTTTCCGCAACCCGAAGGCCACTTCTTTTTTGGACTTCCTTTCCCAATAGTCCGAGGTAGCACCCTCTATATATAACATTTGCTATATATGTCCTTGCGTTCAAATATATACAGTAAACTGTATACGTGCTTGCGTTCAAAAGAATGTTAGGTAAAGAGTAGTTTGAACTCCCATAATACTAGCGAAGCCAATTTCAACTCATACACCTTTTTTGTTCTTGCACTGTACAATCTCGTGAAGCCACAATAGAAGCATTAAGCAACACTCAATTTGGGAAGTGCCCCATTTTTAGTGATCAGTAGGAAACCCATCGATCTTTCATATTTTCCAGTAAACCGTCTAATGTCCGTGGAACGTGTCGAATCGGCAGAAAATCTTGGAATGCTATTTAATAGGACATTATCTTAGGGTACACATATTAATGCGGCCGTAGGCAAAGTTTATGGTGTACTTCGCATGTTGTGGGCCTCACAACACTTCTATACGCCATTGAACACACGATGGCTACTTGCAAGGACACGTCACACGTGTTGTTCCAATCCTCACATATGACTGTGAAATTTTCTGCAGATGTGATGCAATCAGCAAAAGAAAGCTTAATGTTGCATTTAATAACATTGCGCGTTACATCTATGGTTTGAGGCCCTTCGATCATATCTCCGATTTCACCCGACAAATCTATAATATATCATTTGACCATGTTTTACGTTTTCGATCTCTCATTTTGTTATTCAAGGTAATTCAGACGCATCAACCCAGTTATTTATTTCATAGATAATGTTTTGCTTCATCAAACAGATCCCAACAGCTCGTTCATCCACGGTACCGTTATCTTTCTTCAGAGCGCCAGTTCTTCATTAATGTAACTCGCCTTTGGAGCTCTCATCCACGTCATTTAAGAAGGTCAAGAACCACTGCGCCGTTTCGCAATGGGTTACAGTCTTATTTCCACACAGTTTCCGACTAATACTTTATTTTATTAACACTCATGCTTATAATATTGTATTACATATTGCATGATGTATATTGTATATTTCATGTTTTGTGTTTCATATTTCCCTTGAATCAATGAATTTAAGTTGTAAAGTAATTATCTTCTCATCTTAAAAATATAAAGGGAATACCCTTAAATATATCCAATCAACGTAACGTTTAGCATGTTATGTAGCTTGTTGTTTTTATTTAATGAATTAAATTGAAGCCTATATCTGGCCGTAGCTTTGGTGTCGATTCACTCTACATGTCCTAGCCATCTTAGTCGGCTGATATACGTACTTTACTGACCAGGTCGATGTCGCTGAACAGCTCGTAGAGTTCGCTGTTAAATTTCCATCTCCAAAGTCCGCCAACGCAAGTGCGACCGAAAATCACTCGAAAAATTTTGCGCTCGAAGCGAACAAGGAAATCTTCATCCGCCTTTGCTAGCGTCCATGCTTCTGCGCCATAGAGCAGGACTAAGATGATGAGGGTCTTGTATAGAGTCTCCTTATCTCCTTAGTATTACCTGACAAGACCTTACTTGTCAGTTGCCTTCTTAGGCCAAAGAAACAGCGGTTGGCAAGTGTAATTTTCGTTTGATTTTGCTGTAGTGTCATTGAGGTAGACAAAGATCCTAACCACCTCAAAGTTGTAGCTGTCTATGGTGATATTCTGTCCGATTCGTGGATGTTGTGGGTACCTTCTTGTTGACAGCATGTTATACTTTGTTTTGCCCTCATTCAGCGCTAAACCCATTTTTGCCGCTTATGTCATTATGCGATATACATACAAACTACGCATCCCTGTGAGAGCTTTAAAGAAGGACCGATTTATGTAAGACATTGCAACCAGACTGAGAGGCAAACATCATAATCTTCCCTGTACTGACAATTTTTTGTTGAACAGAGTATAAGCACCCATCAGTCACGAACGTGGAGGTGAGAGTAGGAGTTGATAATCGCATCACTATAGACTTAAACCAGCACTCTGAAATGATAGCATTATATGTAATAATATTATTGCAAAGTCTAGAAATAGTTTTGTCAGTTCGTTGAATAAATTAAAAATAATCTAGGCTTGAGAATTTGACTTCAGCACAGCAAAATTTAGAGCTTTCGAATAAATTATCTAGCTATAGGATTGCTTTAAAGTAAAATCAAATCATTCAAAACACGGAATATTAATTTTAAAAAATTAAGATAAGATATACCTACCTTACGCTGCTTTGAAAACATTTTCTAACAAACACCGCAAATGAATTTATGTTAATTATGCGCATTATATGAATAGGCTATTTTCTTGCGACTTCAAGAAAAAAATCTTCTGCAGCAGCCCACTATTCGGATTAAGTATACTGCTCTCATGAACACGAAACATTAGAACTTAACAATACCTTTTAGACTTAACGCCCAATTAAGATTAATGATTCATCCGCCACCAAATCCATTCCAATATCCTGGCGTAGTATTCGAGATCCATTGGGGATCCGAATATGTCGAAGAAGCTCTTAAAGGGATAACACTTAATAGTTCTACCTGACTAAATTTGTAGATGCCGTTGACTCCATCTGGGGAATTTTTCGACTCCCTCATGAAACAAGGGGAAGCGCTTCAGTGAGGAAGGACTCCTCCTCTCTTCTTTCCTCCGGAGCCACCCGACCTTCCAAAGATGTTGACTACCTAATACTCAGTACGTAGTGAGAACCCAGCTACCACCAACGTGGAGACGAGAGTTGAATAGTGAAAGGCTAGAGTGAGAACGCTTAAGTTCTTTTGATCTTCATATTAATTTTGATGAATTCATTATATAATATGTACCTACATCATAAGCATTCACAAATATAGGTTTCATCAAGTCAAACGTTATATTATTATCCAGGGATTTTCTCTTCTTCACCAAACTCAATGCACTCTTTAATACAGGTGCCTTTTACAGCTCGTAAATATACTTATAAGAAAAAAAGGAAAATATCCCATGGGCCAGCACAAACCCTGTCTATAAGAAGCCAGTCATTTTTATATGAACTGTGTTCTCCAGCAGCGCCAGTTTAATATCCGCAGGTACATTGCCACTCGGAAATCGCAGATAAGTAACTAGCAAAACGTTCACTTTTACATCACAATTTTATGCTGAAATAGGTTGTCTATAAGAAAGTTTTCTGCTTCAGCTCACTCCAGTGTCTCCTCAGTCCTTATTCAGTCAACTTGGGTACTACTTTCATAGCGCCACGAACGTTTGCCATTGCAATGCTCAATTGATGCCAACAAAAGACAGGGCACAACCTTTCAACTTTCTGCCAGAATTGGCCTTTGCTGCAGATGAACGTGGAAACAGAAGCCACCAACGAAAATAGCACAAACAATCCATTCGCTATATATGTATATTGTTTGACGTTGCTGTTGTTGTTTTTGCAGTTTTATTGAAGTTGCTTAAGGACTTGTGTGTTTTTATTGCAGAAGAATTTTGTCGGGTAGAATTTTCTCCCTTCTATCTTTGTGCTACGAATAATATTTCTCATAAAAAGAGGGAAATAAATTTATTAATTTAAAATAGTTTAGAACCGCAAAACTGCGGGCGGTCCTTTCCTCTTTTATCTTGGCCAGCATTCTCTTTTCCTGATCCTGCAAAGGGGGCTATACTCTCCTCACTTCTTGTTCGTTGTAATGCTATAAAACGTACTCCAATGAAAGATAAAATAGTGAGACGAAAAGGCTTACTGGATGTATATCGCATCGTTCCGAGGCTGCTTTTATTTTAAAGTGCGTACCTAGGTATATATTATAATTGCGAACGAAATCATTTACTACAGCGGTAGTTAAACCTTTAAAGGAATAAAGCATATTTATTATTGTATATACAAGTACCAACTAAAATAGTGCAGCGCTAAGCTGCTGATGTCGAATCTATTTTATAGTATCCCTAACATGTATGTCCGTATATACCTATATAATATAACCAAAAATAGTGAATCGTATAGTGAGTGATTCGACTGCAGTTTGTACTTTTATACTCATGTAACTATACCTAAATCATCGTTTTTGTCGATCTCATCGTTTAGTGCGCGTCTGGTGCGATATACCGCCGACCGCTAAACATGGTGATTGGTGAACCCGCGGGATTAATATATGTATCTGCAATCTGCATCCCTGGAAGGCAGGGGTCTAATCGCGAAAAGCTAAAACGATCGAACGACGTCGGTTGTATCGACGATGCTGCTACCTTGTGTAACAATTTAAATTTGAGTAAAAAAGGTTAAGGCATAATATTTTCGAAATGGGATTTATTGAGACGCCGAAGGATGCTAAGGAATACGTCTGGCCCTCTATGGCTTCCAAAAAAAAGGGAGTGCATACACATATTTGTTTGAAAATATTAATTTTTGTATTGTAGAAGTTTTTCTTAATTTAATTTCTATCCAAACGGGTCTGCTTATTGAAAAAAGCGTTCCATTTTGTATTGGAGACTGTTAATCTAAGAAGTGGTTTGTGGTCAACACACATTCCTACTAAGAATTTGTGCTACTCTGGTAGTTATTGACGGCGACGCACGCACGGCTATCAATGGTTACCGGGTAGCAACTTTCGTATTTCCGTGGGCCAAAGCACACTTTCCGATATCTTAACTGATACTTCAAAGGTATTGGGAGACAAACTATGCCAATTGTAGATTAAATGGGTAATTGTAGAGATTGAGATTGCTCAATAATCACTCAGTATTAGATATTCTATCCTAATATGAAGAATAAATAATACATGGGGCAGTCGATGTGAATCAACAAAAGAGAAGAAACAGTTAAAATCGCAATTTTTCTCAACGCATTGGGCTCGGAAGCAGTGTGACCATCAGCTTCTCTCAAAAATATTCCACTTACTCTGAAAAGTGGAATATTTATATAAATTTATATTCAACTTTTTTTGTAATACAAATAAAATAAATAAAACTAATTTTAAGACATGAATACAAAACTAATAAATTTTATTTCAAACCAAGTTAAAAAAAATATTAGGTACCCCTCTTAAAAAAACTTAAAAACTATAATTTCAACAAAAAATATTCACCCCTATTGTCGTTGTCGTCTGTCGCAAACGACTGGCGACATTTGTCGTTTTGGAATTTGGTATTGCGTAACTGACATGACTCGACTCTCTGAACTCTAACATTCCACCCACATAACTTATGTAGATTTCGATTTGTCGTCCAGAACCGTCGGATGCTATGTCGTCCGATTACCGATTAAAACCACTTTTGTTAGGCAATCGTGAATGATTTTGCCAAAGGAATATTTTTCACCATTTCGTTCACTAAATGTAGGAATTGTTTTTTATTTGTTATGTTCATTCTGAAAAATAGCTATATGTAACTGTCTTTTAGTTAATTAAAAATTAAGTACACATACTTTTCTTTAACATTTTATCACACAGTCGTCTACAAAATTATCGACGACAAAAATGAATCATTTCCACGACAAACGTCCGTCGTCACAAAACGCCTCACGCAATACCGACGATCGTCGTAGAAAAATACAATCCACATTTTGACACTTCAGACAGAATATGCCGCGACAGAAGTCGTTTATTTTTAGTCGCCAATGCCAAACAGTGTCATGTCGTTTTTTTTAGAGTCGACGGCTGGACCGATTTCGCTCAAATTTTTTTTTTTCAGTTGTTCGTAATCGCCAGGAGAAGGTTCTTCTGAAAGAAAATTTTGGGAAAACCCTCCAGAAAAGTTGGGAAAATTGAGAACGGCTGGATCGATTTGGCTCAAATTTTTTGTCAGTTGTTCGTAATTGCCAGGAGAAGGTTTTTAAGAAAGAAAATTTTGGGAACCCCTCCAGAAAAGTCGGAAAATTGGAAAAATTGAAAATTGAGAACGTCTGGGCCGATTTGGCTAAATTTTTTTTCAGTTATTCGTAATTGCCAGGAGAAGGTTTTTAAGTAAGAAAAAATTGGGAACCCCTCCGGAAAAGTCGGAAATTTGGAAAAAGCGAAAATTGATTTTTGTATGCAATTTTGTGTGAAATTGTTCCGGAATGGCTTTTGAAATGAAAAAATAGAAAATTCCGAAAAACGCGAAAAATTTGAATGTTTTTTCCGACATTTGCATTTTATCGCATGATTTGATGATTTTGGACGATGTAAAGGTGGAAAATTCGTCGTGAAGCCTGGAAAATTTCAGATAATTGTTAAATTTATTGTGATAAAAGACGTTTTTTGGTATACGCCTTGATGCAGGGCTATTTCTGTAGACATGCATGCTCTGTAGATACGATGGCTATCCACATCTTAAGCGAAATATTCTCAATATAGTCCGATACAATTCTTTCCATTGTCTTTAACGAAATGAATGATAATCTGACCGGTTTGAGGGACTTCGCTTCAGAGTAATCATCTTTTCCCGATTTCAACAAATAAAAAAAATAAAAATAAATAGGCGGCGCGACAGGCGGTAGACACCCAAGGGATCCCTCGCACAGTAGTCCAGCACACTAACCACTGCGCTACTGCGCCCAACAACAAGAAGACCATATTTAACTCCCTTCATTCCACCTATATATCCTATGCTACTACATACTACACTAGAACAATATTATACTATAATCTCTCTTTACTGTAGTATACTATATTAAAGTAAAGTACCTATATATACCTACTACACTAGTTGAAATAGTATCTATAGCTATTTTGAGGCATTCCGCCCCTTTTGAGAATTTGTAATTTCAAAACGTATTCTATATTATATCCCGAGGATGTAGTTGAGCACTTTCTGGAAAAAGTGACGAATTAACTTACTTATTCCCATAATACATATAAAGAAATCACTTAAGGGAACTTTCTCCTTGTGTTTATACTCAACGTAGGTATATTTAAATATGTTTTTTGAGGAAGACTTGCAATTCGTTTATTGTATGTAAAGTCAAATTTTCATGGGAATACTATTTATAAATATGTATGTTAACTAATAGCGGTACTTGCCTTAGCAGTTTCAATCTGTTATGCTTACCAGGCTCTTCTTTTCAAACAAAGCACGTTCAACGCTGCCGAACTAAGTTGGGATAAAAACATAAGAAGATATATAACCTCCGGTATTAGCATTTCTTAGCCATATCCTTGAATGTTTATTTTTTAAATGGTCGAACTCCATTCGCCATAATGAACATATCAATTTGCATGAAATTGAAAAGGCACGCCACTTTTATAAATGGCTCTAAACAGTTTTCATTCCCTGGGCCCCACTCCTGCTGTTGTTATACACATAAGCATCACATACATTATATAGGATGGTTATAAAAGAGATTTATGAAGCCGTTGAGTTTGAGTGAGTTTTCGCATTCATTTTTAGTATATTAGTCATATGGATATCTTCTTTCATCACGCAATGAGGTTAAGGGATGAAAACTTGTACATTAGGGCAGCAAAAGTGCCATCACCAGGACTGGGAGTTGGTTACGATCTGTCCCTTACCAAAAAGGTTTTGAAAGTTCTACCAGTGGTAGGTATCCGTAAGATATGCTTCATTGGTTTTAGTCAAGTAGAAATTTAATTTAATCATGCAAAATATAAACAGAATTTCATATAAATATATGCATGTTTTATAGATATAGCACCCTGATACCCGTAATATGGTACCTTTTAAAGCCCCTCTAAAAGGACATCCAATTAGAATATTCACAAGGTTCGTGTTCTTATTTCCTTTTTGTTTTGATGATGTATTACTTGTAACACCACAAACCATTAAGATGTGTTGTAACAAATCTATCGATACCTACCTACATATAATTTTGGTTTACAAATTGCTATAGATGAAAGGGTTGGCTACCAGTCAGTGTATCACATTTTCTGCATGTATGTATCTCTTTATCCTTTTAAATTTAATGTTTATGCTTTTAAAAACTTCACTGTATTTCGTAATGGTATCTACTTGTATTTTCGTTCATTTTTAGTGTACAATTTACACAAAAGGGATAAGCTAAGGCTGCTTTAACCCATTTTTTTTGAAAGGTGTACCTACTTAAGAAACTGTCAATTTCACCTAAAGAAATTTTAAAGCATTTCTGACAAACTTGCATTCGATACCTTTTAGCTAAAGCTAAAGAAAATAATAATAGTTCTAGCCTAAGCAATCCTTTTTGTCCGTGTTATTTTCATTTCCTCTATAGAAATGTGTCCAGATACGAATGAAAACTTCAGATTATAATTTTCCAGCTCCCAACGTTGTTGGAAAATTGTTTCTTGCTCCACTACTAATACTTTTTCTTTGCATTTACGTAAGCAATGAATAGGTGGCTTTATTGTTTTTGCGGCGATATAATTTCCAGTTTTAGTTCTGTATTCTTTACCTACATTTATTTTTTGGGTCCTTCCTTTTCGTGTTTCTTTTCTTGGGATGATTGCTGAATTAATATGAATCCTTTCTTCTTCTTCTTCTTCAATTTAAGATTCAGAAATTTTGTCTTTTGCATGCATTTTAGAATCCAAGTTCTTTAAGGTATTGTCACTTTTTTCATAGAAATTTCCGTCCGACATAATATTCAATTCTACTGCGTTCTTTAGATTATAGACGTTTATTTCAGAAAAACATTTACAAATCTTGAAGATGTTTCCTTAGCAACAATCAGCATAAAAATATAATTCCCTGAATCTGTTATTATTAAAATTTGTAATATTATTTTATAAATTTATATAAATTTGTAAAATGTACCAATAAACTCCCTTTGTAAAGTAGTCATTGATTCTTATAATAATAGCATATTAAGTTAATATTTATAATGAATTCACTAAGTGATAAATTGCAGAGATGCAATAATTTTACATGAACTAGATATACAATATATACATACCTGAAAATGTATCCTCATTTTTCTGAGGATAAATATTTTGATAACTTTTCAACAATGCAAGCTTCAGCATAATATTCATTATTGTTATTTAATTTTAATATAAGGTACTACAGAATTATTGATTTAAGTTTTTATTGACGTTTTTTCATCTAAAAAGTGGACTGGACTAAAAACTTAGTATCTAACTTAACACAAACTCCGAAGTTTCAAGACATGTATGTGTATTTAATTTTGAAATAACTTCTTTAATTTTTAAGTTTATATAATTAATAAAATTACTACCAACTCTTAAAATATCACTTTTATCAGATTTAAGTATTGAATTCGAAAAATAATTTACTCACTGTTTTGTGAAACACTGTGAGGAAACTTTCACAACTCAAATAAATATATAAATAATACTGGGGGATTTTAGGTTTTTTAAGTGTTTTTTTTATTTTTTGAATTTGTGTACGGAATATAATTTTTGCACAGGGTTAAAGGGCTTCTTCATACTTAACATTGAGTTGTTTTCGTAAAGTCGCTTGGTAATATGATAGATACCTTCCTCTATATTTCTATAACTTTAACCCGTATTTTTATTTGAAAGGCTGGCTTATGTATAGAAATAGTTCATATAAAAGATATTTTAGTTTTAAGTTTCTTTAGTTAATTTAATTAAGACGTTGTTAAGAAAAAAACGAACTAAGTTAAATCACATTTAGTTCTACAGATAAATATTTTTTGGAAAAGCGGCCTAATTCAACTGAGATTTCTTTTCCTTTTCAAGTGACCCAACACAAATCACGATCCATTTTTATATAATAAAGATTTTTTTGAACTTTGGGGGAGTTCCACGACCAAACGGTATGAGAGCGCCAATTTTGTTTGCAGATTTAATCCCATTGGATTACAGCTAATCGAATTAAACAAAAAAGTATCAAATATTGACATGAATGTAGCTTTCTTCTCAGTTCAAATATTTAAAGAAATGTTTACATCGATTTAAGCCTCTTTTCTTTATCCTTCTTTGAATAAAGATATTAATATAGGCTAGGCATAGATGCTCAATACATTTAGATTTATTATGATATAAACTAGACATCTCAAAAGAATCTTGGTATAGGCATTAGAATATCATTTTATACCGATATTTTTTAAATATTACTCCAGGCATATACTATACATATGTACCTATAGGCAGGGCTCGCCATGGCCCGCGGGTCAATTTGGGAGTCTACTCAAGGCACTCATGGTGCATATTGCTGTTCAGCACAAATCAGCTCTCAACTGACAATTTGATTGTAGATGGAAAAAAATGTTGCCACTTCGAAAAACAAACCTCCTAAAATATGTAGATTAGATACTCTTTATTTTCCGGTGCACAGATATTTTGTGCGAAATGTGTGAGAAGGACAATTATGCTTTTCAGATAGGCATAGTAAAGAAAATTCTTTGTGAACGATTGCAAAACTTTTCTTTCATCGTCCGATTGCTGTTAGTATATCAGCATCCCGCATGGACGATATACCCGCTACATATACACATACGACTGTAGAATGTAGACAATCTCTGTTTTCAACACTTGGTCGCATTGATTTTTAATACAAGGTATGTTTTATTAATACAGCTTAGAATGAAAGGATGACCCAAAAGCTAAGTTATTCGCAAAGAACCTACAAATTTCTTACATGCGAAATCTGTGGAAAATGTAAAACACTATTCTTGCTACCGTGAAAACAGAATTGAACGTAATTTTGAGCATTCACTTTTCAACTTGAATACATACAATATTCATCAGGTTATGTTGAATACCAATTTGCAAAAGTAAACATCACAGGAATGGAGCTTAAGTTTGTGTTACTTATCCGTATCTCGGCCCGAACATTTCGTATCTATGGTGATAGCGTAAACATAAAAAAGGTAATTTGCATGATATATCCCCGTTTTATTTTACGCCCGTTCTCCTTGTCCTTTCGAGTGCTTTTATCCTTCTTTTGTTTTAATAGAAATCGTGATTTATTCTAGTCGTGTATAATTAAGGTAAACGATGATGAAACTTTTTCTTGATGATGCTGTTTTGAATTATGTGAGTATGTACGTAAGATATGCCCTGGCTCTACAATATTTATTTAATTTCTCTCCTCTCTCTCTCCTTCAACTCGTTATTCAACCTATTCGTATTCAAATTGGTTCCACTAACACTTACTTACATTCCGGTCCGAATAATACGATTTACAGGACCTCTTGCTCAGGCACAGGGATAGGAAATCGTAGGTGAATTTGTAATTTGTACGCACTGTCAAATGTACATATGCATACCTATCTCCTGTTTACACACACATGCACACCTTTCAATGCTAATATTCTCGGATGCTCTACCGAACAGGATCGCGTCTCGGTTATCTTTTCAGTTTCAATTACTTGCAACTCAACGCAAAATAATGGTTTTACACTCTCAAATTACAAGCGGTTCTAAAATAAATTTATTGTTCGCCGACTGACATAAGGCATTGAACGAGAATGTTGGTTGTTTCGGGTGGCTTGACTTGGCTAGTTGAGCAAGTTGGGGTGGAAAGTTGTTGGCGGATTATACCTATATTACACGAGAACTATAAGGTTATACCATGTTGAAGGAAGCTGGATGAAGCAGTTCAGAAGAGATCCTACCCTCGCCCCGTAGAGAATATAATGGAACAGAAAAAGCAGAAGGCTTTTTCATTTATGAATAGTAAACAAGTCGTTTACTATTCATGCAGAATTGGCAAGCAAAATGCGCGGTGGATGGAGAACTTTATAATGCGGGAGGAAACTGCAAAAGGGATGATTGACTATAAATGTAATATCGTATGAAAATTACGGCTATAAATAGCGTTTTATTTTATTTTCAGCTCCTCGCGTAGAATGAAAAGGAAGAACACGTATTGAGAGATATGAAATGAATGTTGGTGGTACAGTAAATGACGCTTATAAGAAACTCCAAAATGACACAATTTTTGTTTCTTATAAGCGTGTGTTTCTTATATCCTAAAGACGGATATAAGAAAAAAGTTTCTTATAAGAAAAACACGGATATAAGAACAGGAGTTTCTTATAAAAAATGTTCTTTCAGAAAGAAAACTTTCATCTATTTTTTTTGTATTTTTGAACGCTATTTTTGGGAAACTCTTTTTCTTTCTCTGTGACAAATTGCAAGTTCTGGAAAAGAGCCGTTTTACCGTTTTTACATTGGTATAAATGTGCTCGTACACGGTGCTTTTGTTCAGGTTTCTTATAAATGTGCTTTTCTTATAAGCGTGTTTCTTATAAGCGTCATTTACTGTACACAAATATTTGGTATTTGTTTAAAAAAAATTCTACCTATAAACATAATGATTTCTATAATGAGGTTGAAACTATTCTAGTTTCGTCTTTACTCTTGTCAAAGATAGGTACCTATTATGGGATTTCACATGACAAATTGTTAGAAAACTTGGGATAGGTAGAGATGGGAGTGATTTTAAACAAAAATAAAACATATAGATATGGAGATATCACGTCTTTTTGGTTGTTGTAGATATCTGGAAAGTTATATCACACCAAAAACATAAATGTAAAAAAACATTCAAGTTCTGTTACATAGAAAACAAAAGTGTGTAACTAGTCAGCCACGAAAAGTAATGAGATCTAAATGTCCAAGTTCTTAGTTTAAGAAGGTTAAATGTTAAAAAGAAAAAGTGAGCGGATATGAATGGAGAAAATATTTTAAATTTTGTTTGTGCTACCACTCTACTAAATTTCAACATTCTACGGCAATGGGAAGTGGCCCAAATAAATAATAACCGATTTTCAAAAGTGGGCGGATACCACGCCTCCTGAATTGAGAATATAAGGTTTTAATATTTTTTCTTACTGCACACTGCAAGTCCTACCTCTCTACTAAATTTCAACATTCTACGGTAATGGGAAGTGGCCCAAATAAATAATAACCCATTTTCAAAAGTGGGCTTATAACATCAAGTTTTGGACTTTTCCCAGTGTATGCAATGCACCACAGGATCTAGCATTTTGCCTAATTTCACGATTCTCAGATTGCCGGAAGTGCTTCATATTTTGGATGATCATCATCTAAGTGAGTGAGTGGGTTAGTTACGGTTTCTTTATGTTGAGAACCACTAATGCTATGTAGGGAATAGGGGTAAGGTGGACCATCTTAATGAGCTTGGTAAATGTTTCAAGTTTGAAGTTTTTGTCTCAATTGGTTCCGAAGTTAGAGGGAGGTCGAAAACAACCTGAGTTTGTACTTGTAAAAAGGGTAAGTTTCTTTATTAGAGAACTTGTAGGGAACCGCCTGAATGTCGACTATATATATCGGGTCGTTATATTTTTTTTGTTTAAACCAAAACTGTTTGGGAACCCCAGGATAGCCACACTGGTAACAGTCACTAGGGTTGATGCATCCGATAAATTGTGACGAAAAATCCCAAATAATTAACTCGATAAGCTTTAATGAAGTCAACTATCCGATGTGTGGAGTTAGGCGCGCGTAAACGATGGGATGTTCAGGTGAGGTGGCAAACGTAGCAGAGAAGAAGAGCTTAGAAGACAAGTATACATAAATTATATACTACGGACTATAATAGTTGTGGTACGGACTCACACGAAATGTGAAAAAAAAAAAAAAAATAAAACGGGTATATCGCCTCTTCAGATGGACAGCTAACTCATACCGAGCTGATATAAGCCGATGGACGAAATTGTACGGGGTCTTTTTGGCGTTTGACAGCGAGAGTGTGCCAGTGAAGTGTTTCCGCTCGAACGCTATACAAAAAGTTATAAGAACTCAGCCGTACAGTCCCGAGAACTGAACAGCCGCGTACGTAAAACGTTTTCGACAAAATTAATCAATTTTCTTTAAAATACTTATATATAAAATATATATAATTGTGAAGCGGGACAAAAAGTATACTTCCGCCTGTATTCCAAAAAGATACAAGTGTCTAATAAGTAACAAAAAACTAATTGAGTGCATCGGGTGTCTCACCATAGCCACGCCAACACCAGAACATTAATCGGCTTGGGAGCACCCCCTTATTGTGTGTAAGGTTCCCGAAATCTCATCCGAACCTTCAGCCTCACACGAGGAAGCACGAGAAATTCGGTGCGACTATATCCACCCGTACCCTAAGGCACCTGTCGAACGCGGAGCGCTCATTTTTACGCCCACATTCTCCTTTAAAACCGTAAGTGACAGCTTCTTGACCGAGTCCTAATATCAAGCAGGTCGACAATAATTAATAATCATCTTCCTATTTGTTCAGCAACGCACCTCGGCCCCAGTCACTACCGAGAACGTTGTGTCTGCCGAGATCACCAGAAGGGCAATCCGCTCCACGGACAACAGGCGGTACATGCTTATCAGCGTACCTAATAAATAAATCCACCCTTTACGTCAACCGCACCACACCTTATCACTGCAGAATCCAGCCATCGATCGCCAACAACAACGTCAGTTCTACTATCCGCAGATATAGTATACATGAGAGCTGCGAATAAAACCTCACCTTAACTACCGACACAGCAACACCAAGACGATCCTAGTTCTATGGTTCTATCAGCCACACGAACCGCAGATAGTCAAAGTATAAACTACATCAAACTGATATCATCACTGAATCCATGCTGCCTCAGATCAACCGAGTGCAGAAAAAAACCAGCCACCAGAAAGACGTCATCTCATACAACGACCCACAACACCACCTTCGTCAAACATCACCATCATCATCCAGCGAATAGTCCTCCGTAACCCTCCCACCTGACTCCATCGTCAAGCATCAATCATCGAAAAAAAAAAAAAAAGTATCCTACTACTTATCCATATCATCATATCAGTGTCCATAGAGAAATTTTCATTAGACAAGCTGGCTAAGTACTCTTTAGTTATTTTTTTTTTATCTTCTCATGTAAGGTCCGCTCACTCATATAATGTACTAACTATCTTCCCTAGCATCAATTAAAATTCGTTATCAAGAGAACGACTACACCACGGGCGGACAATGCTGTGCACAACATCTTCCTCACCCCTGGATTAACATCATTCATCTCATCAACAATCAGTAACAAAAAAAAAAGAGAAAATTGATCGGTAAGTGATCACAAAAACAATTTTATTTTAGTACAGTACATGTTTGAGTGCACTACAAGTAAACTAGGAAATAATTCAGCACATTAGAAAGAGCCCAGCTAATTAGTATTTTGTTTGATTTTTGGCTCTCTTCGATAAGAGAACAGAGTTATATAAATTTTGTTTGTTGTTTACGAGTTAGAAATTGCCGTGTCGGATATAGTAAATTGCATATGGACACGAGCGCATAATTTTACACATTTTAACGTAAAGGTATGCTACGGATGCATTTCCAATTTGAAAATTTAAACTAAACAAAAAAAAAAAGTTATAATATATATACCTATTTATATACCTATATTAAATTACATAAATGGAGCTGATATGGATTAACAAACCTAACATGAAATTAAAGTAGTATAGTATAATAATACAATATCAAGATATTAATATACATAGTATAGCTCCTTGATGACTAATTAGAAGAGAGAGAGAGAGAGTTGAATCATTAGAATTGGATACAAATTTTTTGTTGTTATCAAATGAGTTTTAACTCCGACTTCCATTCATGATTGTTGTTACCTATTAAGCTTGTTCTTTTTTTGTTTTGTTATTTATTTGTTGAATTACTTTAGGTTTAAGATAGGATTATTTTTCGGGTAAAAGAAATAAAAGGAATATTATACTGAGTTAAACAAACGATTTTTCGATTAGTTGTGGTGATAGTTATGATCTCGTATACGGGATTTCGATTTATTTTCAGCTGAGTCGGTATTGCGTCATGATGCAATGGGTAGTTACGTTAATGATAGCTCGATCGTCATGAGTTTAAACGAATAAGTTTATATAGGTGGGTGTGATAGAACTCTGGATTCATCGTTGAAGGGTTAGTTTTGTGCGAGAGTTAACTGTGTTAGGGGCTTTCATGAATATTGAGCGCTATGGAAGCCAAGGACGCGTTATTTCTTTAGTAGGAAATAATGCAGGGGTGGGCTAGCTCCAGGAGAACTTAACCAACTTCCGTTCTCCCAAACTGACAATTCTATCCATCATACAGATCTGTAAGGACAAAACGGGCTCCTATTTAACAATTTTTTTTTTTGGAACATAACACCAGTTCCAAACTCTTTTCAGCATGGAATAAACGTAACAACGTTCGGGTTACTGCAACAAGATCCCCCCCATATCCGACGAGCTAGGTCGTGCTTGGAGCAAGCATGCTGGGTTGCAGTATCTCGAGCACCCTTTCGTCTTCGCTGCCCGGACGGACTTAAGGTGTCCTGTGACCTTGAGTCCTAACGGTAGCTTATGAAGCGAAAGGTTTTAGGGAAAACTGGTCATCACTACATCAGCTCTTTTAGAGCTCTCCTATTTTTGAGAATTTGGTTCGACCCTGGTGTTTAAGCAGTGGTGGATGGATTAATTTCTTCCGGTGTTGCCTATGCATCCATAACCAGTCCTTGAATTCCGTTACAGGTGGCGCCCAACGTGGGGCCCGAATTGTCCTTTATTTACAGATTTTTATTGTCACTCAAGTTATTAGATATGGTACTTAATTTTTTTTGACCTGTGGGTAGTATTGAAAACGTTTCGTTTCATTTTCAATGACCCATTAGCAGTGTATATCCTTTCGTTCTTTTGATCATTTGTCTACCTTTCCGAAATGTATTTTTTTTTTCTGAAGCATGGTTTGACCACAGGTTTCGGCCGGTAAATGTACTTTTTCATTTACGACTGTTGCGAAGCCACTGAGTTCCAACCCGCGTAAAGAAGATTTTGGTGATAGTTCGGATTGTTTATATCCTCATCCGATAGATCCGTTGTTATGAATTTAGATCGTTGTGGGGATGTAGCCTACCAACTCAAAGGCAAAGCTTGAGTAGATGGGGTTGCGTTGACCGGTGATTGAATTATTGTAATTTTCAGTCACGTCTGCTGCAACGTTACCTACTATCTGCCGCATGAGCTTGAAAGCCATAAGCTACTCGTCTCGGATGGAAGACATATCAAATTATTTTGCACCAAGCCTGTGTCCTCTGATTAAGCTGTCTGAATTGCAGCTTAAGTAGTTGCACCGCATGAAATTTGTTGTGATCGAAAGTTACCTTTTTAACAGCTTAATTTGTACGCCTAATGCTTGTGACATTACAACCAACTTTTAGTTTTTTTTTTTTTGTAGAATTGATTAGTTCATTATAACCCTCTCGCAACGTACTCTCCCATAATCGATGAACCATATAGAGCCTGTCACATCCACCGAATCCATAATTTCATTAGTACCGATTGCTATACCCATTTTTTATCTATTTTCTATAAAAGATATCTGAATTAATAATTATAGTAACTTTCCAACTTAGAAAGTATAGTTTAGTATTGCTATTTTCGAATAATTTTTGATTATTGATATACATATTTCCTTTTCATTGGTAGTAGTATCTATTTAGTTTTTTTTTAGAGGATCGATAATTCCTCCGATAATATATCGCTATTCTATTCACATATATAGAGTGATATCTTTATTCATATTTTTAGTTTTAAGTTGAAATACGTTTTTTATAATATATTTTACTTTGCTGACCTTCAAACATTCTTTCGATCGTTGACTATTTCTTAGTTTTATTGGTCAAGATTCGAACCCTTTAGCGGTAATGTCCCACCTTCCTTTAGACACCCTCTTTAGTGGTATTAATCTGCGTAGTAGGTTTATAGCAAATAAAGCAAGGAAAAGTATGGACCCTAACACAAACACTCAGGTTTCGCAAACTTCTGATGGTCCACCAAATCGAAATGAGTCGGACCTAAGCAATGAAGGTGCAGCTTCTCTATGCACGCCACTCACGCAGCGCGTAAGCACAGGCCCACAGCCACAATTAAGTAGTTCTAACACCCGTACTGGTCTTAATCTTAGGAGGAATGCTAGCGGATCAGAAGAAGATCTGGCTGGATATATTACCGAGGTTGTTACCGCGGCGGTTGGTATCAATAGAGCCGAAGATTTCCGCTTCTTCCAAGGTGAAATGGAAAGAAGTCGAGCCAGTATTCGTGGCGACTTAGCTACGGCAATTCGTGAGACTTTGGTGGATAAAAATCCATCACTAACCCAGCGGATACCGAACGATAGCAACAACAACAGTTCTATCCAGAGTGCTGCCATCCGGCAAAATACTCAGAATTATTCGCTTCCAAATCCTACGATCCCGAATCAGACACATGACCCTACACCCAGCTCCAACGCTAACGATTTCCTTAATCGACTTCACAACATGTCAGGTAATAATGCCCCAACTGGCTTTCGTTCCGGTCCTCTTTTGCAGCAAAAATCTCGACCGCATGATTTTCATAAGTGGGGAGTCAAATTTGACAACCGAAATATGACGGTCGATGATTTTCTTTTCCGATTAGAACGAATGAAAATGTGTTACGAAGCTAGTTGGGACGACATTGCTATGAACTTTCACCAATTTCTAAGTGGGCAGGTTGAAAGTTGGTTTTGGGTTTACTTGAAGACGAATCCAACGGTGAACTGGATGACTCTTCGTTTAGCTCTCATTGAGCAGTTTCGAAGTTTGGAATCAGATTCAGAGCTATCGCGTAAAATGTCCGATAGGCACCAACTTCCGTCCGAAACATTCGACGATTTTTATACGGCGATTCAAACTTTAAACAGCCGCTTACGTATTCCTAAACAAGATAGGGAAATAATAGAGTTATTGAAACAAAACGTGCGTAAACGTATGGGGGAGTTGCTCATCACCTTTACCACAAATAGCTTGCCAGAATTGGTATATGTTTGCAGGAATATCGAGAAATATCTCAATGATCACGAACCGCAAAGAGCGAGAAATTTTGGTGTTCCACCCGGTCGAAGAAACTTCGTTTCCGAGGTTGAGATTGGTCCGGATAGGTTGTCGGAAGATTTTTGTCCACAGGTCGAAGCTTTCCAACCTAGACGTGATACACGTGGTTTCAAATGCTGGAACTGTAAAATGATAGGGCATTCATTTTTCGATTGTCCCGACCCCCAGCGAAAACTATTTTGCTACAAATGTGGCATGGAAGACACGACCACCCCTCAGTGTCCTCAATGCACGGGAAACGATCCCAGGAGCAGTTTGACCTCCAGGGCGAATTGCTCAAGGAACCAGTCCCTGGACAACTAGCCAATACCAAAATTACCGCTCCTCCGAACCCTACGCCTAAAGCTTTCCAATCAGAATTCATTACACAAAACTCTTCCGTACTCAATCATGTCACGCCGATTAAAATACTAGCTCGTAGTAAGAATAATGAGACCGTAGATAGTACGACACAAAACCAAGTATCTCCTTTAACCAAGCCCGCCGTTCGATCCTTGCATGAGCGCCTTGCCAACTACTATGCGGTACGCAGCAGGATTTTCGGTACTCCAAGACCAGTCTCGGAGAAAATACAAAAACTTCGTAAACGTTTTAAAGCCAAGAAATTGATGTACCATGCGATTGAATCTACCACTCTGTGCTGTGGGGATGATCCTCGCCCCTATGCTAGAGTATTCATTTTTGGAGAATCTATGCTGGGTTTGCTAGACAGTGGTGCTAGCATCAGTTGCTTGGGTGCAGGAGCGTTAGAACTTTTAAATGGCAAGAACATCCCTGTTGCTCAATTTAGTTCTGAAATAAAAACTGCAGACGGAAATGGTCAGAAAATAGTTGGCAAGATAACGGCAAACGTTACCTATCAAGGTGAAACAAAGCCCATTCTTTTATTACTAGTACCTTCTTTGCAACAGCGGCTTTATCTGGGCATAAACTTTTGGAAGGATTTTAACTTGGCTCCGAATATAGTGGTGTCAGAAATATCTTGTGATTTAGGTAGTAGGATGAATGATACAAATGCGCGCGAATTGTCAACCGAAGAGTCCAGACAGCTCAAAGAGGCCGTCAGCATGTTTCCTTCCTTCGCCACCGTTGGCCTTGGAAAAACGATGCTAGAGGAACATATCATAGACACAGGGGATGCCGAGCCCATTAAGCAGCGTCATTATCCTGTTTCTCCAGCGGTACAGAAACTGCTGTATGAGGAATTGGACCGCATGTTGGAAATGGGAGTGATCGAAGAGAGTTCCAGCGCCTGGAACTCTCCGGTGGTTCTTATACGAAAACCTGGGAAGAACAGGTTGTGTTTGGACTACCGTCGAGTAAACCAGGTCACCAAGAAAGATGCGTATCCACTTCCTCATATAGAGGGTTTGCTAGGACGTCTTTCAGATACACACTATATTTCGAGTGTGGATCTGAAAGACGCCTTTTGGCAGATACCGTTGGAGAAAGCGTCCAGGCAAAAGACGGCGTTTACTGTGCCCGGCAGGCCTCTGTATCAGTTTAACGTTATGCCCTTTGGTCTATGTAATGCGCCTCAGCGTATGTGCAGGTTGATGGACAAAGTGGTGCCGCACGAACTGAGAGAAAACATCTTTGTCTATCTGGATGATTTGTTGATAATTTCGCGCACATTTATCGAGCATGTAGAGATGCTTAAAGTTGTAGCCAGGAAACTGAAAGACGCAGGACTCTCCATCAACGTCCAAAAATCGAAGTTCTGCTTCAAGGAACTCAAGTACCTCGGGTACATTGTTGGAGAAGGATGCCTTAAGACCGACCCGGCAAAAATTTCGGCTGTGAACGATTTTCCCATTCCCACGTCAGCTAGACAGGTTAGGCGATTTTTAGGTTTGGCTGGGTGGTATCGGCGGTTTGTGAAGGACTTTTCATCCCTAGCAACCCCTCTTACCGATACCTTAAGAAAAGGAAAAAAGTTCAATTTTGATGATAAGGCAATAGCATCTTTCAATAAAATTAAAAGTACCCTAACATCCGCCCCAATTCTTACGAACCCAGATTTTGCAAAACCTTTTATTATTCTTTGTGATGCGTCTGATTCCGGTATTGGGTGTGTTTTATGTCAACAGGACGAGGAGGGAAATGAACGTCCTATTTATTTCTATTCGCACAAGCTTAACGCTGCGCAACGAAATTATAGTGTCACCGAACGCGAATGCTTAGCCGCAGTCATGGGTGTCCAAAAGTTTCGAGCTTATGTAGAGGGACAGTCGTTTAAGATCGTCACAGATCATGCCAGTTTACGGTGGCTGATGAGTCAAAAGGACCTCAGCGGACGGTTAGCCAGATGGAGCCTGAAATTGCAAGGATTCGATTTCAGCATTGAGCATCGTAAAGGATCGCAGCATGTTGTGCCGGATGCGTTGTCTCGTGCTTACGAGATAGACGAGCTGCATTGCGATGTCCCGATGTTGAACGATCCATCCGATGTGTTGCATATTGATCTTGCAGACCCTAGTTTTCAATCTGAGGAATACAACAAGATCATAGAGACCATCGAAAAGCAAAAAGATCAGCTCCCTGACCTTCAAGTCTCGAACAATTTCGTGTATAAGAAGGTCAAACATTGCACAGGAAATCCAATCGAGGACGACCTCGTCTGGAAACTCTGGGTTCCATCTGAACTAACCGATCATTTGATAGCCTTGGCTCATCAGCCCCCGCGAGCTTCGCATGGAGGTGTTGCGAAAACTCTGTACCGTCTACGTAGTCGATTCTTTTGGCCTAATATGGCTGCGCAGGTGAAGACATTTGTTTTAAATTGTGATGTCTGTAAAATGACTAAAGCCCCTAACAGCGTGCTAAGACCTCCGTTGGGTAAAGCATTTGTGGTGGAAAGACCTTTCCAGCTGGTCTACATAGATTTCCTTGGGCCTTATCCTCGCTCGAAAAGTGGGAACACACACATTATCATTGCGCTTGATCAGCTTACGAAATTTGTTCTCATAAAGCCTCTGCGAAAAGCTACAACTGAGACCACCCTTAAGTTTTTACAGGAGCAAATATTCTGCATGTTCGGCGTACCCGAAACCATCTTATCTGATAACGGTAAGCAATTTACGAGCCGTGAGTTTACCAAATTGTTGAATTCCTTTGGAGTTAAACACCTTAAGACCGCATCATATTCGCCGCAAGCAAATGCCAGCGAACGAGTGAATAGGTCCATCCTGGCGGCCATTCGGTCTTATATCGACTCGTCGCAGAAAAACTGGGACTTACACCTTCCCTCAATCGCTTGTGCGCTTCGTTCAACTGTCCACTCAGCCATAGGATTGTCTCCGTACGAAGCCTTATTCGGGCAAACTATGATAGAACACGGATGCGACTATCGGCTCCTTAAGGACTTGAATAGCCTCAATAACTCAGAAATGACACTATTGCCTAAGTCAGCGAAGATGAATATATTGCATGCTCATCTAAAATCTGCTATTGAAACAGCACATGCAAGGTATGAAAAGAGCTATAACACGAGAAGCAAGACAGCAATTTATTTAGTAGGTGATTATGTTTTTCGACGAAACTTTGTCCTGAGCGACGCTTCAAAACATATAAGTGCTAAGCTATGTCCAAAATTTACAAAGATGAAGATCCGTAAAGTCATTGGAAATAATTTGTATGAGTTGGAAGATCTCGAAGGGAAAAGAGTGGGCATATACCACAGCAAGGATTTGAAGAAATAACATTTATAGTTCGTTTTTATTTTCTAGGTGCCAGGCTTAGCTCAGTCTGTTCATAAGACTACAAATCTCAGGAGTGTGGGTAAAGTATTTAAGAGTTTAGCAGTTCCATTTCTTCTTCTTTTGTCTCGATATATCTCAAAAAAAGAACAAGCTTTGTAGGGAACCGCCTGAATGTCGACTATATATATCGGGTCGTTATATTTTTTTTGTTTAAACCAAAACTGTTTGGGAACCCCAGGATAGCCACACTGGTAACAGTCACTAGGGTTGATGCATCCGATAAATTGTGACGAAAAATCCCAAATAATTAACTCGATAAGCTTTAATGAAGTCAACTATCCGATGTGTGGAGTTAGGCGCGCGTAAACGATGGGATGTTCAGGTGAGGTGGCAAACGTAGCAGAGAAGAAGAGCTTAGAAGACAAGTATACATAAATTATATACTACGGACTATAATAGTTGTGGTACGGACTCACACGAAATGTGAAAAAAAAAAAAAAAATAAAACGGGTATATCGCCTCTTCAGATGGACAGCTAACTCATACCGAGCTGATATAAGCCGATGGACGAAATTGTACGGGGTCTTTTTGGCGTTTGACAGCGAGAGTGTGCCAGTGAAGTGTTTCCGCTCGAACGCTATACAAAAAGTTATAAGAACTCAGCCGTACAGTCCCGAGAACTGAACAGCCGCGTACGTAAAACGTTTTCGACAAAATTAATCAATTTTCTTTAAAATACTTATATATAAAATATATATAATTGTGAAGCGGGACAAAAAGTATACTTCCGCCTGTATTCCAAAAAGATACAAGTGTCTAATAAGTAACAAAAAACTAATTGAGTGCATCGGGTGTCTCACCATAGCCACGCCAACACCAGAACATTAATCGGCTTGGGAGCACCCCCTTATTGTGTGTAAGGTTCCCGAAATCTCATCCGAACCTTCAGCCTCACACGAGGAAGCACGAGAAATTCGGTGCGACTATATCCACCCGTACCCTAAGGCACCTGTCGAACGCGGAGCGCTCATTTTTACGCCCACATTCTTCTTTAAAACCGTAAGTGACAGCTTCTTGACCGAGTCCTAATATCAAGCAGGTCGACAATAATTAATAATCATCTTCCTATTTGTTCAGCAACGCACCTCGGCCCCAGTCACTACCGAGAACGTTGTGTCTGCCGAGATCACCAGAAGGGCAATCCGCTCCACGGACAACAGGCGGTACATGCTTATCAGCGTACCTAATAAATAAATCCACCCTTTACGTCAACCGCACCACACCTTATCACTGCAGAATCCAGCCATCGATCGCCAACAACAACGTCAGTTCTACTATCCGCAGATATAGTATACATGAGAGCTGCGAATAAAACCTCACCTTAACTACCGACACAGCAACACCAAGACGATCCTAGTTCTATGGTTCTATCAGCCACACGAACCGCAGATAGTCAAAGTATAAACTACATCAAACTGATATCATCACTGAATCCATGCTGCCTCAGATCAACCGAGTGCAGAAAAAAACCAGCCACCAGAAAGACGTCATCTCATACAACGACCCACAACACCACCTTCGTCAAACATCACCATCATCATCCAGCGAATAGTCCTCCGTAACCCTCCCACCTGACTCCATCGTCAAGCATCAATCATCGAAAAAAAAAAAAAAGTATCCTACTACTTATCCATATCATCATATCAGTGTCCATAGAGAAATTTTCATTAGACAAGCTGGCTAAGTACTCTTTAGTTATTTTTTTTTTATCTTCTCATGTAAGGTCCGCTCACTCATATAATGTACTAACTATCTTCCCTAGCATCAATTAAAATTCGTTATCAAGAGAACGACTACACCACGGGCGGACAATGCTGTGCACAACATCTTCCTCACCCCTGGATTAACATCATTCATCTCATCAACAATCAGTAACAAAAAAAAAGAGAAAATTGATCGGTAAGTGATCACAAAAACAATTTTATTTTAGTACAGTACATGTTTGAGTGCACTACAAGTAAACTAGGAAATAATTCAGCACATTAGAAAGAGCCCAGCTAATTAGTATTTTGTTTGATTTTTGGCTCTCTTCGATAAGAGAACAGAGTTATATAAATTTTGTTTGTTGTTTACGAGTTAGAAATTGCCGTGTCGGATATAGTAAATTGCATATGGACACGAGCGCATAATTTTACACATTTTAACGTAAAGGTATGCTACGGATGCATTTCCAATTTGAAAATTTAAACTAAACAAAAAAAAAAAGTTATAATATATATACCTATTTATATACCTATATTAAATTACATAAATGGAGCTGATATGGATTAACAAACCTAACATGAAATTAAAGTAGTATAGTATAATAATACAATATCAAGATATTAATATACATAGTATAGCTCCTTGATGACTAATTAGAAGAGAGAGAGAGAGAGTTGAATCATTAGAATTGGATACAAATTTTTTGTTGTTATCAAATGAGTTTTAACTCCGACTTCCATTCATGATTGTTGTTACCTATTAAGCTTGTTCTTTTTTTGTTTTGTTATTTATTTGTTGAATTACTTTAGGTTTAAGATAGGATTATTTTTCGGGTAAAAGAAATAAAAGGAATATTATACTGAGTTAAACAAACGATTTTTCGATTAGTTGTGGTGATAGTTATGATCTCGTATACGGGATTTCGATTTATTTTCAGCTGAGTCGGTATTGCGTCATGATGCAATGGGTAGTTACGTTAATGATAGCTCGATCGTCATGAGTTTAAACGAATAAGTTTATATAGGTGGGTGTGATAGAACTCTGGATTCATCGTTGAAGGGTTAGTTTTGTGCGAGAGTTAACTGTGTTAGGGGCTTTCATGAATATTGAGCGCTATGGAAGCCAAGGACGCGTTATTTCTTTAGTAGGAAATAATGCAGGGGTGGGCTAGCTCCAGGAGAACTTAACCAACTTCCGTTCTCCCAAACTGACAATTCTATCCATCATACAGATCTGTAAGGACAAAACGGGCTCCTATTTAACAATTTTTTTTTTTGGAACATAACACCAGTTCCAAACTCTTTTCAGCATGGAATAAACGTAACAACGTTCGGGTTACTGCAACAAGATCCCCCCCATATCCGACGAGCTAGGTCGTGCTTGGAGCAAGCATGCTGGGTTGCAGTATCTCGAGCACCCTTTCGTCTTCGCTGCCCGGACGGACTTAAGGTGTCCTGTGACCTTGAGTCCTAACGGTAGCTTATGAAGCGAAAGGTTTTAGGGAAAACTGGTCATCACTACATCAGCTCTTTTAGAGCTCTCCTATTTTTGAGAATTTGGTTCGACCCTGGTGTTTAAGCAGTGGTGGATGGATTAATTTCTTCCGGTGTTGCCTATGCATCCATAACCAGTCCTTGAATTCCGTTACAAACTTGGCTGGGGCACTACCGTGTCCTTTGATTTGTTTTTGTTCTACGAGAACTCTACTATAGAAACCACTTTGAGATGTTTTATTGAAGCGTGGACTACATCACCGTGCAAAGGCTAATTTTTAGTCCTTTAACAGTACCCCAGGATGATTGCAGTAGAGTGTTACTCTGCACTCTCAAGGAAGCGATCGATCTTCTACGAAAATTGGCCGGTACACGATGTCGAGATTGTTTTTGTGGTTTTTAACGCCTGAATCGGAAACGAGGGCTTCTTTGGCTCTACGACAATACTTCCAGAAAAGGACTTAGGCTTAGACTTTGCTACGGAGGGAAACTTCATCTACAACATAAAATGTTTCCAGTATCTTCGATGTCCGAAATTTTCGAGTCGCCTCGTTTCACTCCATGATCACTCACTAGTGTTGCGGATATCCAGAACGCAAAAACACCCATCGGATACTGATGTGAAAAGATTTGACGTCGCAAAGCTACTATTACAAGAAAAATAATCCGTCAGAACCGATCCTTAATCTCCAACAAAATACATATCGAGACTTAATTGCAAAACTATCAACCGTCATCAGAAGTGCCGTCAAAAAGAACATATCATTTGAAACCGTCCTTACAAAATAAAAAAATTAGGTACAATTGTCAGTCCGGTGTCATTGGTACTTAAAATTGTCACTGGTTCGGTTTGAACCATAATTAAGAAACAAACAAAAAATTCAATTGCAGAACCTATATTACCTACAGAAAATTAATATTTGTTTGGTCCTTTGGTCCGTGGGTAAAAAAATGAAAAATATAGATTTGTGGGAAAAAAAGAATGTTTGGCTTGGTTTATGGGATTTTCTTAAAAAACTGTCTCTCAAAACTTGTTTCAACCAAATAAAACGACCTCAAACATCATATTTTATGTTACTTACACGAACTTCTAACTAATTGTACTTTTCTTCACAGAAACAGATGCAAAATCTAGAGCTCTAAAAACTCTCCGCAAATCCCATCTTCAACCGCAACTACTTCATCATGTTGTCCCTCAATTCGTTTTACTGAATAGGTCTGCATTTTTCAGCAAACAGCACGCGTTCCATTTTACTCTCACCATACATGGTGTGATGATCAACGAACCGTGCAACAATAACTTATCTTGTAACAGGTGTTCTGCAATTGATAGTGTAATTCCATATAATGGTAACCAAAGATATATGTAATATCTAAAACATTATATAAATATCCTGCATAATATACGTCCTGTGTAAATTACCGTTTTCAGGAGTATTCCGCTACAAAGGTTCGTGTGTGGTTAATAATATGAAGAGCCAGCTGTGTTTTGGTTGTGTGGCGACACGTTATCCTTTGAACGATTTCACGGATGTGGATTCTAAATGAGCGAGGTTAGTTGTTTACGCTTAGTCATGCACCCTTGTACGTAGGTACGCTTGCCCTGTTTTGGTACAACTTTCGAACAATCTTAATGAACGATAGGATCGGGGATGAAATAAGCAACCGTAAAGGCTTTGTAAGCGTGAATTATATCGGCTTAAATTTATTAAATTATTAAGACGTTCGTTCTTGTAGGTAATAAAGAAGTCGACTACGAGGAGGTGCGATAGTCTTCAATTTTAAGGAGGCATTGTAAGCTCCAATTAGGTACCTACCTCTCAAACTGTTGCATGGCGTAGTGTTGTTGCATCTGTCTGTGCACTTACCAAATATTAACAACTTTTGGCGCTCAAAAACGGATAGTGCTTACATACATTATTCATAATATTTGTCTCTTGTTTATAGAGATACCGCTCTACCCACTGAATTATTCAATTGAACTGAAAGACAATATTTGTACACAGTCTGAACAGCCATCACCTATTTCAGATTTACTTTCTGAACAATAACAACAACACCATGTCATCTATTCCCAACGGAGAATTTAAAACTTTTAACTTTACTTAGCGCTACAAGAGAGATTTGAAACCCTTTTTCGTAACATAACCTACACCCTTAGGAGTTTAATATTAAATTCAGTCCTAGAAGTATACCTACATTATACATACCAACTTACTTATTTTCCATGCTGTATTGTGAAAAAGTGAAAGTTGTTTGTCCTTTCCTTGCTTTTGGTATTTTCAGTTCTTCTCACAACCCTAAGCAATAGATAAACATTGTTTGGCTATTTCGCACTACTTTATAGTTTTTTTTTTTTAATATATTGAAGATTGCATATTGGGAAGCCGATTTTAAATGTTTCCTTTGTATTTGGCCAACCTCTCATTTGTCTTTGATTTATAGCAGAGATATCGATTACGCCTTCATCAAGGTATATTTTCCGAGTAGAAAGTAGGGCTTCAGCCGAATTGGGAGGTTAAGTATGAGCCAATACCAGCCTACAAATGACAGCCCACAGCAAAAGTTGACGACTGTAGAAAATGGTGCCAATGCAACAGGTTCCCAACACTAATTGAGGATAAAATGGATATTTTATGGGTCTTGGCTTCAGATCCCCATCCCACGCATCCAATGCTTTTTGGAGTTGAAATTTCACACGGTTTCGTAAAAGCTATTTCTGGAGTGGAATGGACATCATTATCGATTGTGTGCAGCTGTATTTCACCAATGGCTTCACGAATATTGTCCTTTAAAGCGTCAATTGTCTCTGGCATGTCGGCGTACACTTATCTTTTACGGCACCCCACAAATAATAGTCCAACGGTGTCAAATCGCAGCTCCGCGGTGGCCAAACGACATCAGTTCTGCGGCTGATAATACGATCTTCGATCGCAGGCCCACTTAGCGAAGCGAAAACGCATTGGATGGTGAGTTGGCTTCAACTCCTGAACCAATTGGACTTTGTATGTCGTCATACCAAGGTCTTTATGCAAAATTCGTCTCAATGATGTCTCCGAAATGTTCAATTGTTGAGAACGACGGTGAATTGATGTTGATGGCGCTTCACGCACACTTTCTGCCACAGCAGCAATTTTCTCGGGTGTACGCACTGTTTTTGGCTTTTCACGCTTTAGTTTATCGATGAGGATTCCAGTTTCTTTCACTTTTTTTCACAAGATAACGAACATACGGAGCTGACGGTGCTTCTCTTCTTCCAAAATCCGTACGCTATTTTCGCACACATTCTGCAACATTACCATGATTTTCAAAGTAATGTCGCAATATTTCCCAGCGTTGTTCAAGCGTATACACATACACAACCATATTCGTTCAGCGGAAGGATAAAACTAATTATCTGTCAAATCAGACATGAGCTAAGTGTTACCATTCGCGAAATAAGCACTAGTTGAGAAAAAAAAAGGTTGGATGGCGGACCCTTTATATGCTGTCAACGAGAAAGGACTCTCAACATCGGCAACTCGGACAAAACGTCACGATGCGGCAGATATAACTTCAAAGTAGTTAAAGACTTTGTCTACCTGGCTCCACTATCACCTCGCAAAACGACATCGGCGTAGAGATCAACTGAAGAATCACTCTTGCCAATCGCTGTTTCTTCGGGCTAAGAAGACATTTAGAAGTAAAGCCCCCTCTCATAGAATCAAGAAGATATTATATAAGACCTTAATCATCCCGGTCCTGCAGTATGGTTCAGAAGCATGGACCCTTTCAAAAGCGGATGAAAACCTTCTGGGATGCTTTGAGAGAAAGATTCTTCGATTTATATGCGGTCCAATTTTGTGACGATGAAGTGTTGACAACGAGTCTTCGAATCCACTCCTGAGGGACAACGCAGCAGAGGAAGACCCCACCTTAGGTGGTGCGCACAATTGGAGTACGACCTCAACCAACTTGGTGTGCGCAACTGGAGGGACCGAGCTGGCTGGAGGGGGTGATTGGTTGAGGCCGTGGTTCACCCCGAATTGTAAGCCCCACCAAAAGTAAAAGAATTTAGGCCTATTTCTATTTTGCCGTTTTTGTCAAAAGTATTTGAAAGGGTTTTGCAAAAGCAAATTAACGCGTACCTTACGTCGAATAATTTGCTTACTCCCAATCAATCTGGATTTCGTAAAAATCATAGTTGTATCACGGCCTTGCTAAATGTTACTGACGATGTAAGGCAATCATTGGATAGGGATGAAGTAACCTTTTTGGTATTGCTTGACTTCTCGAAGGCTTTCGACACAGTCAATCATTTAAACTTATGTAAAAAGCTTATGCAGCAATATAACTTTTCGGCTTGTGCTGCCAAATTACTTTATTCATACCTCACTAATAGAAGGCAAGCAGTTCAAGTTGGTGACAACTTGTCAGATTTTCTCCAGAATATAACCGGCGTCCCTCAAGGTTCCATACTTGGTCCTCTTTTGTTCTCTATGTATGTTAATGAACTTCCATCCATAATCAAGAATTGCTCATCTCATATGTATGCAGATGATGTGCAACTATATCTAAGCTGTCCTCTCGGCCTTATCGAGCATGGCGCTTCTTGCATCAACGAAGACTTGGAGAAAATAGTACACTGGTCTCAATTGAATGGTCTTAATTTAAACCCCAAAAAGTCGAAATGTCTCGTAATTTCAAGAAATAAATTGGATCTTTCTTATTTTCCTTCAATTATGTTAAGCAACTCTCCAATAGAATTTGTTGAAAGCTCAAAAAATCTTGGGGTGACTTTTAACCGGCATCTAACTTGGGACAACCATATTAATACACCACCGAAGGTGGAAAAGTATATGGAGTACTGCGCGCCTTGCGAGTAACTCAGCCGTTTACACCTGTTAAAACGCGTTTATTACTTGCTAAGACTTTGATTATACCCATATTGATTTACGGATGTGAAATTTTCTGTAAGTGCAATTATGTAAGTAAAAGAAAACTTAATGTCGCTTTTAACAGTACTGTACGGTATGTCTTTGGGTTACGTAGATATGATAGAGTGTCTGGTTTTGCTAATCGTCTGCTTGGTATGCCTTTTGAAAATTATCTTCAACTTCGCACTGTGACATTGTTATCTAATATTTTGCTTACACAGAAACCTCAATACTGTCTTGAAAGAATTAGGATAGCCTCCTCGCGAAGGTCTCGCAAACTGATTCATCCTCGTTTTTCATGTTTAACATCGGAACGTCAATTTTTTGTCAATGCTGCGCGTCTGTGGAATTCTCTACCGCGTTACATTAATGAAACACAGAATACAACAAGAATTAAAAAACTATTAAAGGATCATTTTTCAGTAAATAGATAAATATGTACAGCTAAAATAATATATTGTAAATATATTTAAAACTAAAGATATTGTACCTATATTTTCATTCATAAAATTATACTTTGTTACACTTTTTTTTCTCAGCTCTCTTTTGTAAAATTAGCTTAAGACAAAATTATAAGATATTGTATCTTACTGTTTTTAAGCATTCACAAATAAATAAAAATGAAAATGAAATGAAAAAAAAGTAAAGTAAAGGAACTTCAGGATTCACCCCTTAAAGGATTATACTGCTAAACTGGGACACCCTGTATGTCTGTATGTTTGTCAGACGTTCGCGAGAGGTGGCGCAGTAGAAAAAACCTTTAAGATGTAATTTGTGTTTTTCCGGGGATCGAACCTGGGATCCCACGCACAGTAGTCCTGCACACTAATCACTGCGCTACTGCGCCCACTAGTAGATTATACTCGTAGATATGTATGATATGTAGGTATGTACCACCAAAATATAAAATTATTCAACTACTCCATAATTTGTATGTGTGGATGATAGAAAATAAGTCTACATAGCGTAACGACTATAATTATTGGCACCCCCAATTTTTGACCCAACTGTTGGCACCCCACCATTCAACAGTGATTTTCTCAATAACCCTTTGTTCGAATAAGTCAATTTATTTTTTATTTTAAATTGGCACATTTTTCTCATATTTGTGTGTCTTTTAGTTTGGAGACATTACTTTCCAATTCTGTTTTATAAGTGAAAGTAAAATCACGTGCGACAAAAAATCAAAACTTCAAAATTTTCAATGTTTTGGTTAAGGACGTATAATTTTGTATGATTTTTTTCACTACTTTCTTTTATATTTTTTAATGAAAACTTGCGTTATTTACTTAAGAATGCAATAAATAAGTCGTTTGTAAATATATTTTGTTAAAAAAGTTATTGTTTTATTAATAAAAGGGGTGCCAATAATTGGGTTAAAAAAACTGGTGTTCAATTATTGGCAGGGGGTGCCAATAATTACATCCTATGAAGCTACAATTATTGGCACTGCCAATAGTTGTAATTTTGTGAGTGCCAATAGTTATATAATGCAACCGTTATTCATTGATTTTTGGGGTAAATGCGTTTTTCTGCACCAATTTCAGGTTTGTTCAGAGCAAAAAGATCTCACATCTTTATGTTATTCATACATATTGTTTAACGGTTATTTCGGTTGCCTTTTTTAAAAAATACATACTATTTTACTTTCTTCAATTTATTAAATTCTACAATGATTTAAATAATATTAAAAACAAATTTTGTTAGTTTCCTTTACAAAATACTAATTTTATAATAAATATTTAGATTAATTTAATTTCCAACGAAGAAAATAATATTTTTTGTTTATTTGCCTTTGAAAAACATTTATGTATATTTTAATTTATATTTATCTTTTATTTTATAATTTTAAATAAAACATTTTGAAAGCATATGTAAATAAAATAATATATAAAACATGTTGTTTTTCTGTTTAAAGAGTGCCAATAATTGTAGTTTTTGGGGGTGCCAATAATTATGTCAGGGTACCAATAATTGTAGTTTTTTATAAGCTTTTACTAAATTGGCATTTTAAATATATTTTCAATAACCAAACCATTATTTATAAAACTTAATCAACGAGGAATTTAATAATTTATACTTCTGTATAAAACAGATTCAAATAACTCTATAAACGAAAATGTTATAGTTGATCAAAGTTGAAATTTCCTTAGGGGTTACGCTAGTGTGTGGATATTTGTTATTATTGTTCCATTTTTTTCCATTTGAAAAAGTGGTAGATTATGATTTGAGGAGAGGTAGAGGTCCCATCACTACGCCATACAAGATAATATTCTGTTCTATTGCTACTCAGTAAGTTGTCACAATCAAACTTTCTCTTCGTCAAAAAGCTTTCCGGTTTCTAGCACCGTCAATTTGCAATTTGGCAAAGAGCCGAAAGCAGCTTTGAAAATAGAACTCGAAATAGCAAATTAGCACAGGCACGCAACCAAGATTCAAGTCAAGAAACTTAACTGTCATATTGTTTAGCTTTTGAAAAAAGCTTAAAAGTCAGTCAAAAAAAGCTATAGATTTAAAACGGAGTTGGTACTGGTTCTAATATAATCTTGTATTCGAAATCGATTCGAATACGTTATTTGCATGCTTAAAGCTCAGCAACTGGCTATATTCCTTATACCAGAGGTTCTTTTTCATACTGCGACCAGTGCCGGCTTTAGGGGCGCCTCTGGAGGGCGCCGAGTTAGGACAAGGGCATTTTGTTTCAAATCAACGAAATGGTTAACAAATGTTCTCAATTCTCATATTATGATTCTCTTATTTGGAGAGGCTGTTGATGAACCAGTAACTGATCCAAAAAATAACGTTTGATGTTGATTTTGTAATGCTCCAAACCGTACTTAAATCTATGAAGGAAAGATTTCAACAGATGAGATAATATAATCTCTATATATATATAAAACAAAGTGGAAAAAACTGTATGTTTCCCTCTGTAGCCCGTAAATTTCAACCAATTTAGTTGATTTTTTTTATAATGTCGGTAATTACGGTGGTCGGGCAATAGGCATAACAAATTCAAAATCAGACAAAGGGGCGTGGCACCGCCCATACAAAAAAAAACATTCAAAATCATATACTATCTCGAAAACCACCAAATGGATTGAGCTCAAACTTACAGGCAATCTTAGGTATTGACAGTAAAGTGCTCCTGTGAAGATTGGTCAAAATCGGACAAAGGGGCGTGGCACCTCCCATACAAAAAAAACATTCAAAATCGTATATCTCGAAAAACAACGAATAGATTGAGCTCAAACTTACAGATAATCTTAGGTATTGGCAGTAAAGTGCTCCTGTGAAGATTGGTCAAAATCGGACAAAGGGGCGTGGCACCGCCCATACAAAAAAAAAACATTCAAAATCATATACTATCTCGAAAACCACCAAATGGATTGAGCTCAAACTTACAGGCAATCTTAGGTATTGACAGTAAAGTGCTCCTGTGAAGATTGGTCAAAATCGGACAAAGGGGCGTGGCACCTCCCATACAAAAAAAACATTCAAAATCGTATATCTCGGAAAACAACGAATAGATTGAGCTCAAACTTACAGATAATCTTAGGTATTGGCCCTGAATTGCTCCTGTGAAGATTGGTCAAAATTGGACAAAGGGGCGTGGCATCTCCCATACAAAAAAAAACATTCAACATCGTATATCTCGAACACCACAGAACACTTACAGATAATCGTCCGATTTTCATGAGTCTTTTTTTGTTTTGTTCGTATTGCTGTATTTCAGGTTTACGCAAAAAGAAAGTTCCAGTTTATTCTCATTTCTCGCATTTTACGAAAGAACAACAGTGCACGGGCAAAGTCGGGCGGGTACAGCTATCTCTATGTATATAATGTCGGTAATTACGGTGATCAATTGATAGGCCAAAAAATTAAAAAGTAAAAATTGTAAAAAGCAATAAAAGGCCTGGCGAAGCCGGCGGGGGTTCAGCTAGTAATATAGATAATAGAATAATAGAAAGTCTCATAAGTAGATAATTCTCATTGGGTTAGGAAGTTTTTATTTTTAAACACAAAAACTAAACTGGATTAGGTAAATACAAACATTAACTTTAAATGCGTTTATTTTCTTTGGGCAAATTTTTGGAAATGTAAATAAAAACGTGGTTAGCTACAAGTTTTCATATTCAAGAACATTGTAGAGTTTCAAAATACATAGTGTAGTACTTAAGCTTGACTAAATGTGTCCAGCTTGATGTGTGTGAACACTTTTTTAAATTTACTCAAGGATGTATCAACTGAGTGTGTGTGTGATATAAAAAATTCAAATGGAATATCCGATCGAATCATTAGGACGTGAATGAATCTTTTAACAGCTAGTCTTGTACCCTTACACAAACCGGGTTGATTAGTATTGCGAGGCATAAGGATAGTGACTCCAACTTTCAATTGGAGATTATGCGTAGGCAAAGGCAATCCTGGTAAATCCAATGAATTCAAAAATTCTGTTGGATAATTCACAACATCTTGTTGGTAACAGTATCCACAGACATGTACGAAACCAAGTCGCCAGGAATCTTGGATTGTATAGCCATGTTTAATTCACTAACATCTTTGTTCTTAGCCGCTAAAATTGCTCTATCACTCAACCATGCATGGCATTTTATACTGTTGTGCTATGTTAGGGAAAACGTTTTCAATCAATTCCTCTTTTGATTGCTCAAAACGGCAAAAATCATTTGGCAATGTTATCAATCGAGTTTCATCAACAGGCATCGCACCATTTCCAATTTTCAACAATTGCTTAGAGAAGTTATCAGCAGGTGGATCATTCTGCATCTGAACAGGAACGTTGGTAGTAGATTTCCATGTTTTAACAAATCTACATAAATATAAAGACTTCAAGCAAGTGTTAATTTCATCGGCAGCGGTCGACGATCTATTTATGACATGCAAAATGCAATGTTTGTCTGAAACCGCCTGACAATAAAATCAATGCACCACCAAATAGCTCTTAATTATCTCAAACATCTTTCATTGTTCTTTCGAAAACTTCTTAGAAAAGGATTTCTTATTAGCCATAGTGCATTCATCCCAAATAATGATATCTACCGCAACGTTTCAATAATTTTGTCGTTCAAGATGTTTTTGAAATGCCAATTTCAAAGCAGAATGTGCTGTCCAAATACCATCTAACAATGTGGCTGCAATGCCAGAAGACGCCAATGCCAATGTAATTTTATTCAATGTCGACAGATTTCCTAGAACTAAAACATTCAATTCGTTGCGATCGTATTGTGGTTCATGTTACAGTTCTAGCTCAAAAATATTAACTTAAATTCCAAAATGTTCATGCACCAAAAAAAAAAAAAAACACCATGTATCGAAATGAATACCTAACGCTAGTGAAGCCAATCAACGAGACCTGTCAAACTATTTCAATATTCTATTTATTTCAAATTTGCAACTAAACCTTGCAAATATTTCCCATAGATACATTAGGTATCTACCTATACGGACAAATACAGGTACGTTCACAAAAATGCCTATAACTCATGAACCAAAACGCAGGCAAAGTATATACAGTTTGTCAAGGAATTGTTTTTACAAAGGAAAACAACTGGTAATTTGGACAGTTTCTTTATAAAATAAAAGAGCTTCTTTGACGATTTACCTCATTTTTTAATAAATTTCTTTTTATTAATATATCTACTAACGAACACTAACAAAAAATACTACATAGAAAGTAATAAAAAATACGCAAAAATGAGCTTGTCAAGAAATTTTTAAAAACAATTTCGTGACAGACTGTACATAAAAATCTTGGTATTGAGATTGACGTCACCTTTCATGGGAAATTTCCAGAAACAAAATCGTTTCACGAATTACAGAGAATCAAATTACTAACACAATACAATTTATTTTTATATAGGTATATAGGTATGACATGGGTAGGGGTCTACTCTCCAATTTTTTATCATCTCGCCATGATCAGTTCCCAATTTGTTGTCTTGCACTTTAATTATTTTGCATTTCATCAAATCGCAATTTTTGTTAGGCAATCTTTCATTGCACTTTGTAATCGTATCGCAAGAACATCATTTCGGATTTGTCATCTCGCAAACTTTTAACTTGCGTTGTGATTTGCTCACATTTCGCGGCGAAATTTATTGTCATGTAATAGATTGTGGGCGCAGTAGCGCAGTGGTTACATAGTATGCTGGGCTACTGTGTGTGGGATCCCAGGTTGGATCCCCGGAAAAACACAAATTACATCTTAAGGTTTTTTCTATTGCGCCACCTCTCGCGAACGTCTGACAAACATCCGAGAGTATGACTGTCCTGAAAAAGCTTCTCAATTCAGCCGTTCGGGCTCGGCATAAAATTGTAGGTCCCTTCCATTCGTTCCAAAAATAGAAACTCACACAAAACGAATGGTTGCGAGAAGCTAGGCCTTGGGTGTCTACACGCCTGTTGCGCCACCTATTTATTTATTTTTATTTTAATAGATTGTAAAACAAAACATTTCGCGAAATAATAAAGGGTCCGCCAAATAACTTTTTTTTTTTGAAAATGCTATAAAAAAAAACTACTGAATATTTTCTCAAATTTCTTTTTTTATTTGAAAGTACAATCCTTCCGGTTAATAATGGAAAATAATTTTATTCAAATGGCTGCCTCGGCTGGCCATGCAGTAGCCTACACGATCGGTCCAATTTTTAAGCACATTATCGATTGTGTGCAGCTGTATTTCACCAATGGCTTCACGAATATTGTCCTTTAAAGCGTCAATTGCCTCTGGCATGTCGGCGTAACACTTATCTTTTACGGCACCCCACAAATAATAGTCCAACGGTGTCAAATCGCAGCTCCGCGGTGGCCAAGCGACATCAGCTCTGCGGCTGATAATGCGATCTTCGATCGCAGGCCCACTTAGCGAAGCGAAAACGCATTGGATGGTCAGTTGGCTTCAACTCCTGAACCAATTGGACTTTGTATGGCGTCATACCAAGGTCTTTATGCAAAATTCGTCTCAATGATGTCTCCGAAATGTTCAGTTGTTGAGAACGACAGTGAATTGATGTTGATGGCGCTTCACGCACACTTTCTGCCACAGCAGCAATTTTCTCGGGTGTACGCACTGTTTTTGGCTTTTCACGCTTTGGTTTATCGATGAGGATGCCAGTTTCTTTCACTTTTTTCACAAGATAACGAACATACGGAGCTGACGGTTCTTCTCTTCTTCCAAAATCCGTACGCAATTTTCGCACACATTCTACAACATTACCATGATTTTCAAAGTAATGTCGCAATATTTCCCAGCGTTGTTTAAGCGTATACACAACCATATTCGTTCAGCGGAAGGATAAAACTAATTATCTGTCAAATCAGACATGAGCTAAGTGTTACCATTCGCGAAATAAGCACTAGTTGTAAAAAAAAACGTTAGATGGCGGACCCTTTACAATGCGAAATAGCAAAATGTGAACAAATCACAACGCAAGATAATAATAATGAAAAGGTGATCTCTATAATACTATGTATACAGTATACTAAAAAAAGTTAAAATTCCTCTTTTTTTCAGAATTCAATTCAGATTTATTAACAGAAATCTATTAACAAATATAAACAATATCCATATGAACATTAACTGCCTTATTGATAAACTTTATACACTCTTTATAATAACTCTATACGCAAAAACCTTGTTCATAAAAATTATACTCAGTTGTTTAGAGGCAGCATAAGCTGAAAAATAAATACTTATACACTGCCTAACTATACAGTTGTTTAGAAGCATTATAGCGAATTCTAATAAATAAGGCTGTAAATATAAAATAAATATTCAAATTAATATAGTTTTATATTAAAGGCAAGTGCTTTTAATAAGACAAGATCGGAATAGTCATCTTTTTTGTCTTTGTCAAAATATTTTCTTTTTTTTTTATCATCGTATTTTCTCAATTTTATCTTCTCTCTCTTTTTTATTTCACCAATTAATTTATAGAAACTTATATTACCAGTGCCTACTACTGAGTTCATATGCTTATAAAAAGACTCTGCATAGTTTTGAGTAGTTTGCATTTTCATACTTAACTGATATGAAATACTCCAAAACTTTGGTAGGTACTTGCATGATTTCTCTTTTTACCATGGTCGTAATACTCCCCAAACCAGTCCATAATCGGTTTTGTCTCAATTGGCATTACTTCCTTTAAGTTGTTAACAATAATAATGCGCCTATCTGTCGAATTGTCATCGAAAACTCTGGGTCAGAGCCGTACTTTGTCTGCAAGCCTGATTTTTAGACATGTCTACCTATAGATTGACTAAAACAAATGAAAACTACACACACAATCCTCACAAAAATGTCGAACACTATTTATAGCTGCTTTTTCAAAGTAAATGATGCATACTTTTGGATTTAAGCGTATTCCTTGCTTTGACGCAATGCATACTCACATAGACGCCTAAACAACTCATCATACAATTTTGTTGTTTTCCCCGACATTAGTAAGTGCACCATTGAATTATGCTTTTAAAGTTGGTAAAATACAGATGGAACAATCTTAAATGTGCCGTCCATCATCCAAAATTGACTTTGCTCCATGTGTCTTAATTTTTAAATTTTTTGTTTTGTCATAATAACAATTCGTCCCTCGTCTATGTGAACATCATCAATAAAAAATACATAGTTCTCCGTCTAAATATTGTATATCACTTGGTATAACAAAGTCCAATGTTGTGGCTTGTGGGTTCTACCAGTTCATTTTATGTTTCATTTTTTTTTTAAATAATTAAAATATTTTAAGTACAATAAAGTAATAAGTCCAAATGTCTCATTCTGATTTTAAAATATATCCAATGCAATACAGGACTAACTGGAAATAGATGTAGGTGATATCTACCTATTAGTTAAATATAAAAAAAAAATTTTTGAAACGAATTTTATGAACAAATAAACTGAGTAGATACATTTTTAGGCTCCAGCTCTCCTCATTTACGACAGAAGGCTTGGGTGTATCTGCTTGCTTCTTCACCTTCCAAATTATTAAATTATTATCATTGATGGTGGCAAGCTGTAATAGAGTTCTGCTTACATAGGTCCATCAAATCTTTTTTTTTTTTTTTGCTGTACCTAGGTATTTTGGGCGGACCATTTAAGTTATTAGCTTAGGTTAATTGGAGACCTTAAAGCATTTGTAGATTGTATCCGAAAAAGAAGTTTTGTATTTCACTATGTTGGGATTTTGTTTCAACCACAAGTTCTTTAATGTCAGCCCATACCACCTTTTCCCCATCTAGGTTTTTCTGGAAGTTTTTTTCCGTTTTTGAGCACAAATCTTTGAGACCATAAACTTCGTTTGTTTGCAACTGATGGACTTTATAAGTGGTAAGTATTTAAAATAAAATAAATGATTTTAGGCACCTGGCTTTGCTCTTTTCGATTAGCGAATGCATGTTGTCGCCTTCATTCTTCATACGGCCTGTATGTTCATTGAGCTTACATTCAAGCTTTCCCGCTTTGTCTGTTGTCTCAAATAATGAGACTGTAAACGCTCTAAGGTCGGGCTGAATTACAGATTTTATAAAATTAGATCGAGCAGTCTCGATAGCCTTCCCGCTAATATTTAGTGTATTACAAAAAAATAGCTTAAATACGCAAATAGTAACACCATCTTTCAGGAAGTGGAACGATAGGTTAAAGTTTTTCCGGCTCGAGCCATCGCTGATATACCTAACCTATACTTTGGTTTGACTTCCTTGACGCTGTTGTTTAAAAACTCCCTTTGCTTCAATATGTCCCCCAAGCGCCAGTAGTCCTTAAAGATATCTTCACGTTTTTCTGCCGTCAAATTAAATGTGCACTTGTGGGAACACTTATCTGAGCAGCTCGGTTGGACACATCTAGCTGGAAGAGATTGTCTTGATGAAGCGTTTTGATAGGACTTCCCCGTATTTCGGTTAGATTTATTTATATTTCGTGCCCAATTTTTTAGGTTTTCTCGTCAGAACTTTATCGCGAGCCTACCGAATATTGGTGCTCTAAGTTAATTTATTAATCATCAAATAAAACTCAACTCACGTCTTCTACTTCGACAACGGTTTCATCAACATCTTCACCATCTTCTTCCAAAGGGTCAACCTCAACCTCACCTTCAATCTCATTCAGAATTTCTTCTTCTTCAACCCGATATCGTCCTCAATCAAACAAGCATCATAAGCAATCTATCAAAAGGATTAAAATCAAACAGCATGGATAGTGCTTAACTACCTCGGGTATTGATGGGCCTAAAGTATAGCTTTCAAAGTCGGAAATATTTATGATTTCGCCCACAAGATTAATCTCTGGAGGTTCTTTAACGTTAGATTCCTATTGAATATAATATAGATATTATTAATAATCAAATAAGGAAGCAATTAAAATGAATGTACCTTGTATGAATGCATTCCCTCCACAAAGTTTTGCAGCGATTAAGTTGATTTTACACACTTAAGCAGAAAAATAACTATGATTTTCACCGTATTTCACTTTAAATAAAAGTATAAAATTACATACTCTTACCTTTTTCAAAATAGTTAAACTAACAAAATAGTTAAACTGTATACCGATCGCCTAGTTCGTCTCTGAGAAAATTCTGTGATATATTTAATGAAATTATGGAGGAGTTAAAGGGTAAACAAAATGTTATAATAGTGGGGGACTTTAACTTAAACTGGTTAAATAATAATATTTATAAAAAAGAAATTCAACAAACGTTGTATGAAAATATGTGCAAACAAATTGTTAATGAATACACTAGAGTAACAAAGGATACAAAAACTAATATTGATTATGTTATAACGAATATTAAAGGGTGTGAGGCTCATGTCGATAATGATTTAAAAATAAGTGATCATGAAACATTGGTGATAAAAACAAAGTTAAAAACTATCTGTGATAACAATACCTGTGATATAAAATTATTTAAATACAATAAATACAGATTTATAGAGGCTTTACAAAACAGTGCAATAGTAGGATTAAATTATTTACTTAACAAGGATCAAATACATATTATATTCGAGGAACAAGTTAAAAAAACTGTAAACAAATTTTTAATAAATAAAAAAGTAAATCCAAACTATAATAATAAATGGTTCAGTTTATCGCTAAAAAGATTGAAACAGAGTAAAATAAATAGTTACTTCAAAGCTGTATACTCTGGGCGCGATGAAGATTGGCATATCTATACTACAGTGAGAAATCAATACAAAAGTGCAATAAAGAAATCAAAGACTGACTATATTAAAAATAAAATATCAAGTGCAATAAATCAGAAATCTATGTGGAAAACATTAAAATCTCTTGTACTAAAATAGGATAGGCCTAAAATTAAAATGATTGAATTTAACAAGAAGATGAATATTAACGATAAAGATATAGCTAATTGTTTTAATAACTATTTCATAAACAGTGTCAATGAAATAAACAGTGCAATACCCAATGTCCCTTTTGTAAATGAATGTAATCGTGTAGAAGTCAGTTTTAAATTCAAACTGCTAAACAATTTAGAAGATCTGTGGAAAGTGATAGACATGTTACCTAATAAAAGTGATTTTAATTATGTGAATAAAAGCCTGATAAAAGACTGTTTTATGTTATTTGGACCCGTACTGTTAGAAATAATTAACAATTCACTTAGAAGTGGTGAATTTCCGAATACTTGGAAAACGTCATTAATAGTACCAGTGCAGAAAGTTAACAACTCTATAAAATGTGAAGACTTCAGACCGATAAATATGTTACCAATATTCGAAAAAATAATAGAAAAAGTAGTGCATATTCAGTTCGAAAATTTCCTGGAAATAAATAATATTGTAATTGAAAACCAATCCGGATTCAGAAAAAAACATTCATGTGAATCTGCCCTGAACCTTGTGATATCGAAGTGGAAGGAGTCAATTCACGACAAGTATATAATTGCTGCTGTGTTCCTCGATCTTCAAAGAGCCTTTGAAACAGTCGATAAAAGTATATTGATACAAAAATTGGAGGCGTATGGCGTAAGGAACGTTGAACTTAAATGGTTTAAATCATATCTTACTGGACGAAAACAACAGGTAAAAGTCAACAACACTTTATCGGAGCCAATTGATGTTAATTTAGGAGTGCCACAAGGTACTATACTAGGACCCTTACTGTTCTTACTGTATATTAATGACATGAATAAATCACTCGAAAACGGAAACCTAATACTATTTGCTGACGATGGACTATTATTTGTTATAGATAAAAACATTGATTTATGTAAAATTAAATTAGCTGAGGACATTAAAAATATTAAAAAATATCTTCAAATAAACAAATTAAAATTAAATGAAAATAAAACTAAAGTTATGATTTTAAATGGTAAATTTAATATGGATAAATTTGAGAACTTTGAAATAGTAAAAGAAACAAAATACTTGGGTATACAAATTGATAATAACCTAACCTTTAAGTCTCACTTTGACTACGTAATAAATAAAATTGCTAACAAAATAGGATTCCTAAGAAGAATTAGAAAAAATGTATCTATATTAACTGCTATAAAAATATATAATGTAATTATTCGTCCATATTTTGAATATTGTCCCACCATTCTTTTGTTATGTCCTGATGGAATTAAAGATAAATTGCAAAAATTACAAAATAAGGCTATGAGATGTATTCTCAAATGTAATAGTTATACACACATTAATTATATGTTAGAAACCTTGAAATGGCTAAGTGTGAACCAAAGAATTGTAATGCTAGTAATTGTTTATATTTATAAGATTAAAAATAATATATTACCAAAATATTTAAAAAATAAATTGACTATAAGAGCAGATTCACAGCCATATAGCTTAAGAAACAATAATAATTTTAATTTACAATTTTTTAGAAACCATAGAACACAGAATATGCTTTTTTATAAAGGTTTAAAAATGTTTAATGAACTACCTAATGACATTAAGTCAGTGAACAATTTGTTTAGATTTAAGTCACTAGTTATTAATTTTGTAAGATCTAACTATAACTAGAAAAATTAACAATGTTAGAAATAGCGATAAGAAATAGCTAAATAAAAATCTATCTATCTATCTATCAATAATTATCCATCTTTTTTAAAAATGTAGGTACAAATTTCAAGAGCACTTTTAACAATGGACTGGTTTACAGAAAATTATTCAGAGTAAACAAAAATCCCGCCAAATTTTGGAATATCACTTTCTTGCACTAAAAAAAAACTTTTGCCACTTTTATCGCTCTTTTGTACGGAAATAATCGAGGAGGCAGTGAGATATTATTTTTATTGCACTAAACCAATTTTCTCGTTTTAATAAAATAAACTTGGTTTTTAGAGTAATTTTGGATTGCCTCTGTATTACTCTGAAATAATAGGACATTTGAGGTAAATTTTTTTTAATATTTCGGGTTAGCTCTGTTTTGCATTGGAAAATGCGGACAACTTCGAAACTTCTTATATTGTTTTTTTAATTATGTCCATATCTTGAAAAAGTGGTTGATTTGGATTTTCGGGTAGAATTTTGGGTTAGCAAAAATTGGTAGAAATACCACTTAAGTGGTAGAAGTCCCATTACTGGTTCAGTATCATCAAAGAATATATAATTACCAAGAAGTATTATCTGACTTTGAAATTGAAATCAAACACAGAAAGCTCTTTTTTAAATAATGAAAAGAGAGCCGACTGAAAAATAATTGAGAGTAAAGCTCTTTCTCATACAACCTCGATCCACACGTAGTAGGTATAAATATATTTTCCACCACCATCTGCATCTGCATCAACGAAGCGAAAAAATCGTTACTGTGCACTTGTGCAGAAGGATCGTGTGCATTGACGAAAGGCGTCAAAGGTCATCGTCTCGTCGTTCATCAAGAACCGGTTATGCGGAAAGCAGAATATTCTGTTGGTGTATGTGCGTGTACCTGGCTATAGGCATAAAGAGGTATCATAGGCAGTGTTGCCACTAAAAAAAAGTGAATCCGGTCAAATCTGACCGCATGACCGGATTTTTATTTTCTAAATCCGGTCAAAAAATCCGGTCAATAGTTAAAATGAGAATTTTTGACCTGAAACCCGGTCAAAAATAGAAAATACCTATACAATTTACGAATTTTTATGTTCACCTGCATTATCGATGTTTAGAAAACGTTTTTATAATACTTATGTGAATCTTGAGTTTGTAAACTTGTTTTTTATTTCGTTTGTTTAAAATTTACTGAAACTAATTTTTCATTTTATATGACATGTTTTAAATTCTGAAATACACTTTTAGTGCATGGCCATACACGCCTTCCAATGAACGTCGTATCCAGCGACACAGGTAGATTTTGAGTGAGTAAAGAAGAAAGGTAGATAGCATAGAAAATGCACGGAAAATCCACTTTCAGAAATAATTCTGACACGTTCTTTTTCTCACCATTGTGCTTTCGATACAAATCTTCATTTGATATTTGCGTGAGGACATCAAAAACGGGCGTCCGCTTCGGCTTAACTATAGAATTTGTTTGTGTTTTCAATTTCACTATTATTTTACCTGCCAAATTTTATTTCATTGCAATGACGCCTGAGTGTAGCCAAATCGTTAATGGATGTACTAAGGCCGTGTGTCAATTGAGCCAAATAATTATTCTCGGATAATTTTCTGACACTTGAAAAGAGTAGTTCACCAATCTCCAATCTGAGATTTATCGAATTTCAAACTTAATTGAAATTGAAATTCATTGTTTAATGTCCTCTTCAACATTCTAGCAAAAGAAAACGTCAAAAAATTGGCCTATAAGATAATTTATTATCCTGCTCCCGGAGCAGAATTCCATGCGTGATGTTGTAGTCCCATATTCGCATTAAATTGGTTTCTGTTTGAACTTGGGAGCAGGTTCGTAATGTATGGCGAAGTTTTATTCAAGTTATAGAAATCTATCTCTATTTATAATCAGTAGGACAATTTTATTTTTCCAGTCAAAATAGAGATTTCCGGTTAAAAACATTTTTCGTTCCGGTCAAAAAACGGTTAGGCCGGATTTCAAAATTTTCTCCGGTCAGAGTAAACAGATTTCGGTCAGATATGACCGGAATCCGGTCAGAATGGCATCACTGATCATAGGTGGTATTATCCTGTGCTGTGGATGACTGTGTCACTGTTTGTATTGTAACTTCTCGTTTTGTGAAATTCTCTGCCATACAAAAATTTTCAGTAGACAAATTTGTATGAGATGCGTCTTCTTGGTAATTCTATATTCTTTGGTATCATGTAGTTGGCGATGAGCAGGGTGTTTCAAAAAGTTCAATTCATAGTTGCGTAAGAAGCTTTTGCAATTTGGTGATAGGTAGATCACCTTTTGGGAGAAGAAATTATTGGCTGTCCAGTTGAAAATATAATTTCTGTACTACACCGATTTGGGCATTTTGTGAATGGCTTGTGTGGCTGGCATTGTGGACGGTTCTTTAATAAGAATTGATGCACCGACTAAAAATGAGTCAGCATTTGTTGATAGAAATAATGATCATTCAATTAACGCCATGTTTGTGTGTGAACCGGATTTGGAGGAGTTCTTTTATGTTTCTGCTCGTGGATGGATGCCATTTCCTGATCCTTATTAGGGTACAGCGGTTGTGGACGAAAAAGTTGGCCTATTACACCATATTTTACACCAAATTGGAAAAAACTGAGGCACTGTAGAGATTTTTAAGGGCTCACAAGACAACAAGAAGGCTTGTAGTTTATAAAAAATGCATCCGGTGTAAATTAAAAAAAAAAAAAATGTCCTAGCCATCTTAATCGAGTGATACGTACTTTTCTGACCGGGTCGATGTCGCTGTACAGCTCGTAGAGTTCGCTGTTAAATATTCTCCTCCAAAGCCCGTCAACTCCATATTAGGTATTACAAATAAGGTAAGAATTCATACTTTTAGAAGGAGGACCAACAAATTGATTAAGATTATTTAATATTAAGAACGATTAAAAAGAAAAAGGTTAAAATATACAAAAATTTAAGTGTCAAGTAGAGACGAAAAATAACCCATCAAGTGTGTAGGCTTGGATTTTAAGTTTGAGAGTAATAGCATGAATGCAAAAAATTGTGCTTAAATTTTTGAAATTCAAAATGTTCTTAATTTAAAACTCTACATGAAAATGTTTTGATCTCGGTTTTGATAGATACTAATTGACTTATGATAACAACGGGATTTTTTTTCATATCTATTTAAGAAACGCGTTGTTTTATGTTTTCTTTTTGACATCTGCAGCTGCAAAACAAAAAGTGGATGTAAACCCACCTTTATTGAGATTATTACACCATTTCTGTGTAAAATTTAATTTGATTGATTATGAAAATGACGGGACTGCTTTCGAAAATGACGCACTGCTTAAAACAATATCTACATAATAATGATTAAATAAATCTAAAAACAGTTGCACAATATTATGGAATTATCTACGATACGTAAGTAGAAGGAACATCTTCTTCTGATCCATATTATATTTCCGTTGTGACGACTCCGAACGGTTCAGGAACGGGAAGGCCTTCTATAGTGGGTGATTCTCTTCCCAGTATTTCCAAATTTATTTTTTCACTTTCTTCATACATATTATATGCATTTTTTGTTGCATCCTGAACCAGTCTTCTTTCGATTGTCTATTTTTTCCTAAAATTCAGAATTTAATAATTTTTTTATATTTAGAGATATAATGAATATTTCGTAATTAGGTATTTACAATTGTTCGTTTTTTCCAATTCTGCAATACAGTGTCTCGAAGATGCGTCTAGTCGGTCTAGTCCTTGCTGCTGTCCACTGCATTGAGGCATTTTGCTTGTTTTGCGATTTAATTCTATTTATTTACCATTATGTCATGGCTCCAAGGCTCACTAAATTTTCCAAACTGAATTTCTTTATTTTCTAAGAGTATCTAACTTTAGAACACTTATTTTTAAAATATCTATTGTTCATTATTTTATTGCACTTCCTTTTTTCTCGACCTAAAACAGTAAGACTTGTGTTCAAATGTGAACCCTCAGTGTTAGCTGCACATGTTATAACGGATTTAAATTGAGGTCAAAAATGATTGTTATTGTAATAGATATACATATATACGACATACGTTTAATTGTTATCCAATACAGATCAATCATAGCTCATGGGCCATGACAAATTTGTCACAATAGATTTGTCATAATCTAACAATGACAAAAAAGTCATGATAAATGGGTCGTTGTATCAAGCCGACAATTACTTTATGAAAGGAATATTTATGAAGGGAAAATTTGTCAGACAAGTGCGACAAATTTGTAGAACTGTCACCTGTTAATGTCTACGAAACAAGGCCCTTTTCATCTTGAATCAATGGTGCTTTAGCAAAACAGAAAATTCAAATTAAAAATTGGAAATTCGAAAAAATCTAAATTTGGTTCTGATTTGTTTTTATTTGAGAAATCGTATGGGTGATGTTGTCATGATGCATGGTCCATGGTCGACAAGATGATCACAGCTCGATTTTTTTTGGTAACATAGGATACTAGAGTCATAGCTTTTTGAAAGCCAAATAAGTTGCTCTCTATTAATCGACGAGGAGTTGGTAAACAATTGTATGGTATAAATCGTTTTGTTCTTCCGAATCGTTCCTACGCAAGTCAGGCCCTTGGTCAGCAAACTGGAAGCAAGTTCATAGTAGCTGGTGAAGTAGTTGTCGAATGTAATGTTTCTGTTGGTCCTGATAAAAGGTTCACAAAGCTCTTCAACAACCTTTTGCGCTAGGTTTTCTGATCTGCTTGGACCTTCCTTTCCCAAGTATGGAATCCCACGTAATGGATAGCTAGAGCCACTGTCACAAATCCACCAAATGTTCATACTATACTTATCTGGTTTGCTTGGTTATTGCCCGAACGATACCCGACCCCGAAAGGGAATCAGTTGCTCATCAATAGTTATTAAAATTTTGTTTTTTTTCAAATGAATCCCGATAATCAACCTTATTTATAATTAATTTGTAGGAATTTCCCGCTACTTTTAAATTTTTTCATAAAACCACATGTCTTAATTTCGGTCAAAATGTATTTACTTTTGACTATTTTAGAGAGATGCACTACTATTTTCATAAACATAGCTGTATGTATAAAGCATAGCTATAAAGCATCTGCTACGTTTGGAAATATCAAAAATAAGTGGGAGGGTAAGTAGCATTGGATTTAATAGAAGTTATTAGAGAGATCGATAAAATGTGTGCGAATGTACATTTTTGTGTATTCGCCTCTTACCAGTTTGCGTCGCTTAATTGTGAGGTCGAGATCTGTAGATACAGCGTATTTGAGTACGCATCACCAACTCTGGAAATGGAGTTAGGCTAATCGACTTTGAGACATACTATAGCTAGCACTCGGTTTTAATCCGAACCTTCCGAGCGGCCAACATAAACTCAGACCACTACCTTGTTGTAGGCAAGGTACGAATGCGGATATTTCAGACACCACAAACCGCCAGAAACTTTCCCGATGGCGTCTCCCTCAACCTCAACCTCTCGAGAAGATATGGTTTTACATCTGGTTTGATGAAGTGCGCCGGCCAGCACATGCAGATAAACAAGTTGCCTACAAAGGGGCGCCAAAATGAAGTGAGAATAGCAATATCCAAGTTCAACGCCAGAAACCAAAAAGCTGATATACCGGACGATTTAACTAGAGAGTTTTTTTAAGGCAACGGGAGATTACTTAGTAAACAGCATACACAAACTTGTCTCTAAGAATTGGTCCGAGGAAAGTATGCCGTAAGTCTACAACCGACCAAATATTCACAAATCTCAAAAACGGTTGAGCGCATGAAAAAGATGGTAATAATGAAATTTGTTGCAAATTTTATGCTCTACAATTTTGTAGTACATGTTAACATCATTGGAGCAACAGGAACTGAGATAATCGCGAAAAACTGATATTCTTGACCTTTGACCTTGAATAACATACGACGCAGACACGAGATTTTATGAGACTTTTGAGAGAACATTTAGAACATCAAAATAAAGGTATATGCAAAAATTCAGCTTTCTATCTCTCATTCCGAGATTTACCCCTTTTTTATGCTAAAATGACTGGACTATAGACGGATATAAGAAGTGTTGTAGTGTGAGAGAGAAAAAAGAGAAATTTCAACATTTCAAATGACAGCTAGTATCAAATTGATTACCTACTCATGTTTTTTTATATCAGAAGTGGTTTGTACCTAAAGAATTCATTTTTTAGTTATATTAATCTAAACATGAATATAAGTGATAATTCAGACATATTAAATACAATCTTAAATAAATAATATAAAATACAACAAAAAATTCCTCATCGGATTTTTTTACAGCGGTTTTTTTTTGTCAGTGAGCCCAAAAGTCATCAAAATGAGGTTTGCTCGATTTGACATACTTGCAAATGCAGCGATGAAATTCTGCATTTCGAAATGCTGGAAAATATATGGCGAAATGCTGAACATTTGGCCTGAAATGCTGCATTTAGTCGAAATGATGAATTTAGGTGCGGTGTAAACGTACTATTACGCTAAGATACTTTTGATTGTTGTTGGCTTTTTTGATTAGTTTATAGAATTTTTTGATAATATCATAGTAAAAAAAAATTTATAAGAAATTCTTTGTTTTGATTTTTACAGTCAAAGTAGGTTTGAACATTTGAAAATTATTACAAAAGTACAAATTGGTAAAACGTGAAATACATTTTTGCTATAAACTTTCTAATGAATTTAAAAATTCTGTAGGCGAACGTGTTAAATGAGCACCCTCATATTCCTTAAAATTTGTAAATATGGAGGAAACACTAGGTTGCTGAGTGCTGACTTAATTCCAACTCACACTTGCATTTTTGACGTTTTTTTATAAATGTATTTAATGCAAAATAATAAAACGCATTTTTACTACCGAAATCAGCGGTTTTATAGTAAGATTCAGTCTTGAAAGCGTTTATTTCTTTGTCCTTATTTTTTGGTGATTCACACTGTATTTCCACGTCGGAAAGCTCTATATTTGCAGTTGGCTCGCTAAATTGAAATGGAGCATTTTATTATTTCCTTCTCGGTTGCGTAAAACAGCCTTATCGAAAAAAGCAATACAAAAAAATTGATTTGCTCTTCATTCCCAAAAAGAAATGGTTTCCTGAATTTTTTGAGGTCTTTAAATTTAGATGAAATAAAAATGTCGTATAACTTAGGTCAAAGTTCGACCACAAGGAATAGGTACTATTCATTTTAAAAACAAAAGGACGTATTTTAAAAAGTGTTCGAGCAAAAGTAAAATAAACAGCGCGTAAAAAACTGTTAATGAAAAATTACACCTCCAAAAAAGGAGTAAAAAAAAGGATAGTTTCATCAGGAATTCTCACTGAAAAACAAATAATATTACAATTTTAAAGCCCTTCATTATCATGAAAACATGAAAATATTTTACGCCCGAAATTTCCTTTTTGTTCCCGAACGCAGGCCAAACACTTCAAAGTATGTTTTCGCATTTCTAAAATGCATTATAAAAAAACCTACCTCATCGTCACTGCAGAACCAGTTATTATCAAAACTAGCAATTATGGACTCAAATCATTTTTATTGCTACTATCGTATTCAGTATTGCATTACTTTTAGCCAAGTCAGAACAAACAAAAAATATTTATTTTCATAATTTAGATAGAAATATTAATGGTAGGAGTTCAGGGGTGGGATTCTGTAAAAAACGAAATGAAAACCGCTTTCGTTTTCACTAAACCTATCTCTATCATATCTGCGGCAATAGACAGAGACTGCCATTGTCGAAACGATATCGTTCGATCGTTTTCATTTTGCATAATCTGGAAATTTCTTAATTTCTGGAAAAAATAATCATAAAAAAAACGAAGCATAAATCATTTTCGAAAAAGCAAAGCAGGTCACACGGCACAAAGTGAAAAGGTACACACAACGAGATTGAGTTTCTTACTTACTTAAGGTGGCGCTACAGTCCGGGGTAGACCTGGGCCTCAACCAACAAGCGTCTCCAGCCAGCACGATCTTTGGCTAACTGCCTCCAGTTTCGCACGCTAAGTTGATTAAGGTCCCCTTCCACTTACGTGTGCCGGAGTCGCGGTCTTCCTCTACTGCGCCGTCCCTCGGGTGTGGATTCGAAGATCTTCCGGGCCGGAGCATTCACGTCCATTCTCTCTACATGACCCAGCCACCGCAGTCGTTGGACCTTCACTCTTCTGGCTAGGTCAATGTCGCTGTACAGCCCGTACAGTTCGTCGTTGTATCTCCTCCTCCATTCACCGTCTATGCAGACGGGACCGAAAATTACTCGAAGAATTTTTCTCTCGAAGCAACCAATAGTAGCCTCTTCCGCTTTTGATAGAGTCCATGCCTCTGCACCATAAAGAAGGACTGGGATCATTAGGGTCTTATAAAGGGTCACCCTAGTTGTTCGAGAGAGGGCTTTGCTACTCAATTGCTTTCTTAGCCCAAAGAAACAGCGATTGGCAAGAGTTATTCTTCGTTTAATCTCAGCGCTGGTGTCATTCACCAATCTTCGCCGCTTCCGTCTCAGTGCTCACGAACGCGCCAGGCGAGTAGGTGGACGTACTTTTGAAAGATAGTGCCTCTGGTGTTAGCGTTTGAGTTTTGCACTATTCTTTCAAGAACGATTTTGAAGAAGTCACCTGACAGCGTCACCTTGTCTAATTCCTTTTTTGACATCGAAGGTCTCGGTGAGTTCTTTACCGACATTGAAGGAGCAGCGTGCATTCTCCATTGTCATCTTACACAAACGGACGAGTTTGGCAGGGATGCCAAAACTAGACATTGCTCTGTATAGCTCGTTTCTATAAATGCGGCCTTGAAATCGATGAAAAGATGGTGGGTATCGATTTGGACTTCCTGGTTTTTTTCCAAGATCTGCCGCAGTGTGAATATTTGGTTGATGGTAGACTTTCCTCGCCTGAAGCCACACTGATTGGGACCAATCAAGTTGTTGACGAAAGGCTTCAGGCGTTCACACAACACGGCAGATAGGATCTTGTAGGCGATGTTAAGAAGACTAATACCTCTGTAGTTGGCGCAGTTCAGAGGGTCTTCTTTCTTGAGGATAGGGCTAACAATGCTGAGGTTCCATTAATCGGGCATACATTCTTCCGACCATATTCTACAGATGAGTGGGTGCATGCTCCTAACCAAGTCATCTCCTGCCGCTTTGAAGGCGGTTAGGCCAGCTGCTCCAGCGGCTTTGTTGGATTTAAGCTTAGATATGGCTATCTTCACTTCGTCCAGGTCGGGTGGACGGAATTGTTGTGCTTCATCGTCCAGGACCAGGTGGAATGGTTCATTCTGCCTGACAGCGCGATTTAGTTCGTCATCGTCGTTAAACAGTCTGCAGAAGTAGTTCTTCCATCTATCCTCAGCATCGACTGCGATTCTACTATAATGTTCCCTTGTTCGTCCTTACAGGCTTCGGTTCGGCCTCTGTAGCCTTGTCAAGTTCTTTTTACCCTTTGGTAAAATTTCCGACCCTCATTCCTCATCTCTCGATCGCGCGCTTTCTCGTGCTCTTTCTTTTTTCTCCTGAGAAGCCGGTGTTCGTCTCTTCTTTTCTGCGCGTAGAGCTCACGGGCAGCTCGGGTCCTTCTTTGCAGCGCCGCTTTGTATGACCCTTGTTTCGCTGCATGTGCTTGCCGACACTCGTCGTAGAACCAGGGGTTTCGTTCTGGTGGTCGAGTGAAACCAAGCACATCAGAGGCGGCGTCCCTGATGGCTTTTTGGCAATGTTGACACTGGTCTTCAAAACTTGATGCTGGCTGCATAGACGCTCTTGAGAAATTGGAGACTCAATCGGAGAAGGATCTGGTGTCTGGTCCTCTCTTCCTGTCTTTGCATTAAAATCACCTAGGACAATTTTAATGTCATAGTTAGGGCACTGCTCGTATGTCTTGTCCAAGAGCTCGTAGAACCTCTCTTTGATGTCGTCGTCTTTCTCCTCCGTGGGGGCATGGGCGCATATTAGGTTTTGTTGCCGATAGCAGTCGCCATAGTAAATGTCGCAGTTTTTCATTTTCTTCTTGCCCGGTCCATCGCATCGCACTTCTTGCATGGCGGTTAAGTCTGCTTTATAGCAGTTCAGGGCATCCGCTAGCTGTTCGGCTGCCCGCGGTCTGTTAAGGGACCTAACATTCCACGTGCAGATCCGAAATTCGTTGTCCTTTATTCGTTTGCCAGGTTCAGTAAAATCATCCGTATCCGAGGCATGTTGCTGTTTACCCCGGCGTACATCGAGTTTATGCGCCTTTAAAATGCTTTATGAAAAAACCTATAATCGTTCGTCGTACGCAGCAAGTCCCATGTAGTGGTGCAGGTAAAATGTGTTTTCTTCTCAAGCAGTCGTTGTATTATGAGTTGTTGTCGTTGTATTCAGCTTCCACTTATTGAACGATTTTTTCTGCATTTTGCTTTGTGGTAGTATGAAATGCATTATGTAGAGAAAGTGTCCCTACTTATTAATGGATATATCTACTCTGGTTATCAGTTTGCACACATTGTTGTAGCCGGCGCCGGCGCGGCGTCTCTGCTATTTGTGTGTAGGCTCAAATTTAAGTGATTCTTCTTTTGTGTACCTAAATCCAAATCAAGTGCTAAAATTAGAGTTTTGTGTTTTTTTTTTGACGAACATCATTCACGGTAAGTATTAATATTTGTGAAATATTTTTTCAAATACATATTTGAAGTGAATTTTTTCGGTGTCAATTAGTTCAAAATGGTCAATGGCGAAGAAAAGGCTGAAAGTGGTGAACAACGATCAGTATCACGATATAACCGACAATATAACAACAAAATATGTAATATTATCGTCACCCCTCAACGCCACCGAAAAATTCGCAAACATTTCTGAATTTTTCGCAAAGCACTTCTCAGGCATCACAAGTCCAATCGGAAGGACTTTCTCAAATGCGCGGTTCATCGAAAAATCCATCAGCAAGCGCATCGCAAACATTTCTGAATTTATCGCAGAGCACCTCCCAGACATCATCAGGCCAATCGGCTGCTTTATGGTGGATTTACATTACCACGCAACGCAATTTTGCATGACTTCAGAGAGATAGATTCGTTTTCCACAGTCAAGGCTAATGATGGGTAAGAGTGGGACAACAAGCTTAACAGTTGAATTTAGGCCGCCATAACTTTTTTATGGAGATTTGTGATCTCACTCTTTCAGATCATTATCCTTGACTGTAGGAAACGGATATCCCTCTCTGAATTCATGCAAAATTGCGTGGCGTGGTAATGTAAATCCAGCATTAAAAAGGGGGAAAACAACCCAGCAAATCAAATATTTGATTGGATCGTTCAAGACTACATTTTCATAAATTAAAGCGTAAATATTGAATTTTTTGATCGGTTATTGAATATTATATTGTTTCCACTTTTCGTTTCAGGTGTTTACTTAGCACTGTATATGATGAACCAATCGACCTAGAGATTCTATTGGTTGGTATTGGGCCTTACCAATAATCATTTTTAGTCTTTAACTTAAATATTTTGACGGTCACAATGGATAATTAAGGAAATTTTCGCCATTGTGACTTCGTAAAAGTTTGCCTGGACACTAAAAATGATTATTAGTACCGCGGATTGATAATAAGTGGCCAAGTTATGATTATTGGAATTTGGAAACGAGAAATTAGCAATGAGAGATACTTCCTTCCATAAATCAATGTCTCCCATTTAAGCGGTATGCATACATACATCTACATTTCAAGATTTTATCATTTCTTCATTGTCAAAAGTAGTACCTATTTTACCAAACTTTTAATTGAAGTAAACCTAAAAGTAAATTAAAAAAAAGTTTCGTCGGAGAAATTCATGAGTGTTTTATTTTCATATATAATCATTTCTTATTTCATCACTCAAGTAAGTCACTAAATCGAAACAAATCGAAAAGCTACAAAACGAAGGTGAAATGGGTTTGTGTGTTCACGGTTAGTGTTGTGCGTACATATACTTGCGCATGCCATATTTGTTTTGGAGTCTACGTCGTTTCTGCATCTGCATATCCATCGATGAGGGAACATCGTAGTAGACAGCAAAACGAACATGAAATGCGTATGAATGTGCGAACAGTTGCAATCGCTGTCACACAAACACATAAGCCATCTATCCTTGTTTTCGCTTGGATAAACATTCGTGCCGCTTGCCAATTAACCGTTATTGGTTTTGAATGTTCCGTCATGATTTTCTATTGAATTCACTGATCGCATGGTGACCAGTGCATTTGGATGTTAGTATCAAAATTTGTGAATTTTTCACATCACATTTGGTTTTTGTTTGTGTTAAATTCCATGTTTTTGTTCTGAATTTTTTAAATTGTCTCAAAGGTTTCGAATTTAGTTTCAGTTGAAAGAAATCATGCCTCGACCACGACGTACAAATATAATAGAAATACACGCGATAGTAGACGCAAAACGGTTGTACAAGCGACAGAAAGTGAAGAGGAGCATGCCGTTCGAATAGATAGTGAAGGTGAACGTATAACAAGATCACGTTTGAGGCGTTCAAATGATGAACGTGTGAGTGAAAATAGCCAAAATCGACCCCGGCAAATGAGTTTAATTGGAAACCTTCAGTTTGCTGCATTTAATAATTATAACAATACAATCGATTATATACTCAGCGGCACGCAACCATGGTGAGTGCGTGAACTTAGCACCCGAAAGTTTGAAAAGTATGTATATTTTGTTTAGTGTTCTGGATAGCTAGACAAGTGTTCTAGAGTTCCTGATAAAAATTTTGAAAAGTTCCGTTTATTTAGTATTTTTTTTTTTAATGTGGGATGCTAAATTCACAATGCACCCCATTTACAAAAATTTTGAATTTTTCTTTTTTTTTTGTATAGAATTAACATAGTTCTGTAGTTCTTGATAGTTTAAAAACAAAAAACCCCAAATTATAGCAAAACAAATTTTTTTCCGAAATAAACCAGCACCCATTTTGATAAAAGTACATTTTTTTTACAAAATGCATGCACTACACCAGGAGTTCTGGAGTTCCCCAAACAAGAATTTTTTTTCGGAACAAAAACAAAAAAGTTATAGAACAGTGAAAGTTTTCAAAAATTGCGAAATAAAATTTTTCGAAGTTCCGAAGAGTTTTAGAGTTCTGGAAAGTGCTCAAGAAACTCAACAAAAAACCCTTATAAAATAATCTTCTAAATCCAAACACAAAAAATTTAGAGCCAATTGAAAAAATGCAACTTTTTTTCGGAGTTCCGAAGAGTTCTGATTAGAGTTCTAGAAAGTACTTTTGAAACTCAACAAAAAATTCTTATAAAATAATCTTCTAAACCCAAACACAAAAAAGTTAGACAACATTAAAAATTTCAAAATGTAGTTCCAGTGAGTTCTCATGAGTTCTGGTTACAGTTCCGAAAAGTGCTTCAAAAACTCTAAAAATACTCTCATATAACAAAATCGTCTAAATCCAAATCCAAAAAAGTTAGAAGCAAAAGTTGCAAAATTTAACCAAAAAAAAAGTATATTTTAGTAAAAGAGATAAACACTTTCCTGATCTACCTTCAGATGCGACTTGTGTTAATAACACAAAAAACATTAGCCATCGGATAATAATAGCTTGGCAAAGATTCCGTGCCGCTGAGTTTAGTTCGCATCGATCAGTTTCGATTGGTAAAATGGACAAAGTCTGTGAATACTACAATTCATTGAAATTCTCGGTAGAAAGTGAAATTGCCTACATTGAATCCGCCTCCCGAGCCCTTGAAGTCTTTAGTTTCTGGAGAATCATCGGAATCGAAACATTCTTTGTCGAAGATTCAGCAGTATAATTTATGTTTCCAAATAACGTCATTTGATGCTACAAATATATTGAGAGATGGATTTACGACGTTTAAGGTAATTTGTGCGCATTTCTGTGAACAAATTTGATACAATATCTGAATACTTTCCATCTGATTAGATTCAAGGTCAGGTTTATCACAAAATTGGATCACTATTACCGTCCCCCGATTCAAACTATAAAAATTTTTGCAAATGTATTTCATGGGCAATTCGAATGCCGAGGTAGATAGACGGTATCAAATTGGGTGTGGTTCAAGTGGCACCAACAATGTTAGAAGGCACATCATGGAAAGGTTGCAAAGGTTTTTCCATGAAAGAAATGAATCAGTTCGATTATTTCAAAGTGCACTCGAACAAATGCAGTAATACAGTAATAAAGTTATTATTCAACCCGATAAAATACTCGATGGAATGCATCCAGAAAGATGAAGTGGCAGTAGTAATCGTTGGACAAGAATTCAGTAGGCGTGATATAGTGCTTCATCGTAGAAATCAGCAACTTCAAAACGTGTCTGAAACCCATCGTTGTTACGATGCCTTACAATATCCAATTATTTGTTGGTAGGTTGAAGACGGATATCATCTTAATTTGAAAATGGTATGCTAATTTTAGCCATATGTATTTTGAATGAGAATTGTTTTTTAACTATGTATTCAATTTTTAATTTTTATTAATTGCAGGTGCGGAAGTGAATAAAAAAGTCAGTGCGATGAATTATTATGCATAGATACAGATTAATGATTCGTCAAAATGAGGTTAATCACATTTTATTGTGTCGAAGATTGTTTCATCAATACGCAGTGGATATGTATGCAAAAATAGAGACTGAACGATTAAACTACATTAGATTTAATCAAAAGAAGCTTAGGTCGGAAGAATACATTCACCTCCGAGATGCTATTAACTCGGATGGCAATGATATTGGTCAATTGACTATTTTACCAGCTACATACACTGGTAGTCCTAGACACATGCGTGAATATGCACGGGATGCCATGTCATAATGTCCGTCGTTATCATCGTCCTAATTTGTTTATTACCTTTACTTGCAACCCGCAATCGAATGAAATTAAAGAACTTTTGTCGTACGAGTGTTCAAATTAAAATTAAAAAGTCGAATGGACTTTATCTTTAAGCAAAAAGTATTTGGAGAGGTCCAGTGCTGGATGTATTCTATCGAGTGGCAGAAAAGAGGTATACCTCATGCACACATCTTAATTTGGTTGGTGACTAAAATTACGACAAATCAGATTGATGACATTATATCATCAGAGATCCCTGATCAATCCATTGATCAGGAATTGTACGAAGTTATCGTAAAAAATATGAATCATGGATGGCCCGTGTGGCTCAATAAATTCCAGCTCACCGTGTATGGTTGATGGGAAGTGCTCGAAACGTTTCCCAAGAGCATTGATATCGGAGACAAATACCGGCAACGATGGATGGATACACATTATATCGTCGGCGGTCTACCGAAGATAATGTCAAATCAACGATTTTGAAAGTCAAATAATGTAGATATTGAGGTTGATAACCGTTGGGTTGTCCCATATTTGCCGATATTGACATTTAAAGCTCACATAAACGTCGAGTATTGCAACTCGGTAAAATCGATTAAGTACATCTGCAAATACGTAACGAACGGAGGATATGGCTTATATTGCAGAAGTATTTGACAATAGGAACGACGAAATCACTCAATATCAAATGGGACGCTATATAAGTAGTAAAGAATCAATGTGGCGTATATTGTCGTTTCCGATCCAAAAGTGGTTCATTTGGCCGTTCATCTTGAGAATGGCGCACAAAAGGTCACTTGAAGCGGGTTTGATTGTCCCAACTGTGTTTGTGTTTCGCCTCATCAATTCTAACGCTAATGACACCGATATAAAATAGTTATCGGTTATAATGTTATAACTTATAACCATTATCGAGATAATTTTTGAAGCTTGAAGCGGGTTTGATTGTCCCAACTGTTGTTGTGTTTCACCTCATCAATTCTAACGCTAATGGCACCGATGTAAAATAGTTATCGGTTATATCTAATGTTATAACTTATAACCATTATCGAGATAATTTTTAGCCAATAGCATTACAAGTTGATGTGATATACCCTCAGAACGATTATCACACGGTTGCTGACCAACATAAATTTCGCCTTGAAGTGGATAGCTCGTTTTGGCGTCGACAATCCAGAAAATGTTTATACCGTATTTACCAGGCTTATTGGGCATAAACATTTTGAATGGGCACCTTTTCCTTGAGCCGACCAATTGCTCATCAATTGTAAGCTCTTTTGAGGGATGGTAAAAAGCAATAAGATTGTTTTGGAATAAGTTCCCGACATAAAACAAAAAAGGATTTGTTACTTCGTTGTTTCGAAACATAAGTTCCTAAATGGGATCACGAATTGACACCAGAACGTCGCCAGGCCTAAATTGTGCATTCGAATGCTACTTGGGGCTAATTTATCAGTTTGAAGACGAAACGCGCTAGTTCTTCCATCATCAAAACGAATAAAACGGCGTATTTGTTCAAACCTTTGGAAAGACATTACTGCACGGTAGAATGCCATATTACTTTTATGAAAGAGATCCTTTACTTAAACTCCGTATGATTTTTCAGCACCAGCATACAGCAATATGGCAACATACGCATAAATCTCTTCCTCAGTTGCATCGTAGATACCACCTAGTCAAACGATTTTCGTCATACCATCTTCTAGCTTTTCGATTTGTCTCAATCACAATATTCGATACTATATTTGGAGTAAGCAACGACTTGACACGTCAGCTTTTCTCAAAAATGTCTTTGAAGAACTCGGAACGTGGTTCATTCTCCCATTCTCTCTATTGGCTCTTCGATGTTCACATGCATCAGGCATTGACCACTAAATGTCATTGAATTTGACATTTCGAGCCGTATAATTCACTGACATACATGGACTGCTAGCAGCTAATTTTTCATTGAAGCAAACATAAGCACTAGCCCTTTTGGTTCACGGCGGAGAGAAACGTAAACACTCAAATGTCATCGAGCAATTCGGGCGATTTGGTTTGTGTCGAGGTTTGTGTGCTGAGTGTGCCATACTGCCATCTGATAGAACATTCGAAATAATTTGAATAAGTCGTTATTTTTGCGCAGTTGCAATGTTTCTACAATGGATGGCACTGTGTTCTATGTAAAAAAAATAGCAAAGGTGCGCAGAAGTTGAAACCTCTTTCCTACTTTCGCCGCACTGAACAAAAAGGGCTAGTGCTTATGTTTGCTTCATTTTTCCTCGCAGGTTTGTATGAAACTGACATTTCACTAGCAGTCCATGTATAGTATGTCAATGGTATAATTCATACCTCGATTGGGTGCAACAGGTCCTCCACCCATTTCTTCCTCACGCCTGCTCCCAAGTTGCCATATCCACACCAGATTGTTCAACGCGCACATCAAGCAAAGCTGCATTTGAGTCATAATTGGAATCATCTGCATCCGAAAAATCTGTATCGTTATCACCACTATCATCTTCATCCTCTTCGGAAATATTGCGTTCCTCCCTTTCTGCATCTATAAGTCGAGAGTATAATGCTCATCGTCAAATTCCTGTTCTGCAACAGTCAATTCGCGGTTAGACGATGCATTTATCAGATAAAGAACACGATCCATAGTACCATCCATATTTCTGTAGGACAGTAGGTACTTGTAAATAACAGGAAGCAGTCACAGAAAAATGTACTCACTTCAGATTATATAAATAAAAATCACTTTCTCCTCTAAAAAATCGAACAAAAATAAACGTTATTTTTGCAGATTGTACTATTAAAGGCGATTTTGACATCTAATGTGATGATGGCGCAGTATTTCTTGCTTCCGCCTTTCCATCGTCTTCCGCTGATGGCTTTCCTTGCTGTGGCAACCACTTCATTAACGGCGTCAATAGTGGACCGCATTTTTCGGAATCCATATTGACGATCTGTTGTTATAATGTGTCAAAAAGCAATTGTTTAGAATATCTACTAAAAGCCACAGTTCGATTAAAATTGTATCTAGAGAAATATAACACACCATTATTGGTAAAAACTAAAAACTAATTGTAGTTGCACAATCCGAGCAGTCTCTGGCCACGATGGATTGCATGTCATTGTATAATAAAGAGAGATGGTTCCATGTAATTTTGATAAATATTTCTTGGCGAATCGGTGAAAGATTATGGCAAAATCACCTCTTTACCTCTTTAATTTGTCAAATCCGAAATCAGATCGCGCAGATTGTTTATAATATGTAGGTATAGAATAATCCCTATGCGTACATACATATGTATATATCAATAATCGACTGCAAAAATAGTTTTTGAGAATGCTGTAAGAGGCTGAACTCGGCGCGGCGGAGGGACAGAAGTCCATTATGGCCTCATTCCACACATGCAACTCTGTTACGATATGAAATTACTACCCCTTTCTTTTGATTAGTATACGGTATACATACGTATACGGTTTACGTATACCCCATCACAATCATCTGCAATTTACTTCCTTAAGACAAATTTTAAAATCCCCGAGTTTAATAAGTTTTATAGCCCTACTCGAATTGCTTTCGGTACCTACCTACCAGCAACACCAACCTACCTGGAACAGAAACCTGCTGCACATTCCACAACTAGTTACCCTTCTTAGGTATTCCCTGTAAGTTTTACAATGCAATTTCGTTCTCAATTTCTATTTTACGATTTCCCATTCATTTCAGTTCCACCATAATTTTGCGGAAGTTTTCAATATTCAATCTACACAAAGGCAGGTACTAAGAAGACCCTCAACCAAAGAATCCTCACCGCACATACTCACTCATTTGCCAAACAAACCACAGAAGCTTGCCACAATCGTTTTCTCTTCATTCCTTGGGAAAATATCTACAAACCTACATACATAGGTACTTTTATGCTGGTGTCTGATACAGCATTCCTATGCCGTTGTATTATATTATAGTGCAACAATAGAAATGTTGCTTCGCATCACGTTATCGGTTCGAAATAACAACATTGTGGTGGGCTCCCAAGATGCATATTTTACTCCGGCCTTCCTAGAGAAAAGTGAAACTGCTTACCTTGCCTATGCATGTATAAAACTTGAAGCTTTATTAATTTTTCAAAGTAGAAAATTTAAACCTAAATATACAGAAAAGCGACCAACGCATTGTGTTGGTGTCTCTTTATTCAAAGAGTGAGTTCTACGTATCCTCATAAATTTTACATCCGTTAAATGGGGGACACTATGCTGATATAAAATTGCATTAAATTTGCTTACGTTTTATTCTCTCTGGGATGGGACCTGCAGTAAATAGTTGGTGGGAAAAGGTAGATTCATAACATAAATAAATCAGCATGGCAAGGAAAAAATTATGCATTAGTGGTGGACAAATTTAAAAAAGAAAAAAGACCTTGTTTGAAAACATCTTAACAGTGATCCAGTCGTATACTATCTAATACAGTTTATTTTACTTGCTTGCTTTACATATTGCATTTCTATGTATCAATCTCCTATCTTATTTACCCAATTTCCTTAATGCCCGTGCTGTGTAAGCCACTATAAGAGTGGTCATAACCTCTTTAGCGCGTTTGAATTATAAAAAAATGTGATTAGCCCTAAGCCTTATTAAGCCTAAGGGACTTGGCAAAATCCTCAACTTGTTGTTCCTTCCCGCGGGCGCCCGTCTGAAAATGGCCAATCAGCTTGTCTGGTTGGTGTCAGCCAAGGATTTATGCTTACGCTTTAATCGTATGTCGTGATCCATTAGTTGAGGTGGGAGAAAAACCCTAAAATCGAACCTGATACCAGAGGTGGAGAGAGCATATAGCAAACCGTGCTTTTGGTTGCAATCGGCCGGGGGTAAAACCGGCTACTAACGAGCTCCCTCAGACGCCTTGGCGCGGGTCTGTTGTAATTAGCCTTACCCAGGTATACCGGCGCTGCCTGGGCTGACCTTGTTTTTCCGGCTTTACTCGTGGGAACTAAATTAACTTAAAAATCAAAAAAGACAAAAGAGGATTTGAAATCCCAAAAAACCAATAGGGAAGACTCTAGCCAGCCGGCGATGGAACTAGGCGATGACTCTAACGAGTCGGTGACTCAGTCATCCATCTCCGGCTTGGAAAAAGATCTGGAGGAGGTGCTGCTAGCTAGTGACAGTGAGGATGCGGATTGCACACTCACTGACACTAGTATGGCCTTTAGTGAGGTGGCTGGTACTCTCACTACTGTAGACAAGGGTAACGGTGGGCAGGCAGGTACTCCCACCAATATAGTGCAGGGAAAAAGTGAGCTGGCTGGTACACTCACTCAGAAGGCTAGGGGTGGTAACGAGGTGGCTGGTACTCTCGCTAACACCGCTAAGGGTAGGAAACCGACCAAGGAAACCGGGGACGCAGGTGGCAGGTACTCTGCGGCCTCCGGGGACTCTAAGGTCGGACAATTAGGGAAGGAGTTGAACGCACATCAGCTGAGCAGGATAGCAGCACGCAACGCACGACGTAAAGTCGAAACTGCGAAGCGGAAAGTTGACCAGTTCAGCGGATGTGATGTCAAGGCTTTAAGTGCCTGGGACAGGGCTAAACTTGAGCAAGCCAGGGAAACCTTGACCGCGGAGGCTGCCAAAAAATCGGTGGCCGAAGCGGCCAGAACAGTAAGGGCAACTAGCCAGGCGTCCACCAGTGGACCTAGACCAGGTAGTAGTAAGGAAGCATGTGGGGAAAAGGCCGTAGCGGGGGAAGTCAGGGAGAAGTTCCAAAGCAAAAGGAGCAGATCTGATGACGTCCACCTTCAATTTGATGGCGCTGGATGGGATGGCGGTCGCAAGGTTGTTGCTTGTGGGAACAAATCCTCCACTGAGTTCCTCAGGGAGTTTATCTCGGAGGTAGGTGAAGTGTGGAGTGGGGCTCAACTCAAGTGCGTGGCGATGGTGGAGTTGGCTAAGTACACTCCGGCCAAAGCTTGGGTCTGGGTGCCGCTTCCATACACCTATCCGGAAAAATTGCTCGGCCTCCTACACATGCAGAATAGGGAGTTGCAGGCCAACACGTGGAAGGTGTTGAAAACAGGCCCCAGACGGCAATTCGTCAGATAGAAAAATAGGCGGCGCTACTCATTTCAAAACTGGCTCTATGGAATTATCTTTTTTGCCCGAAGCTGGTGGTCTATTCTCTCTGGTTTGTGGCCATGGATCGGTAGCAAAAACCGCATCCAAGGGCTCCATATCAGGGAATACACGCCTTTCTTCAAGGCAAAAGAAGGTAAAATCAGGGCATGCATTCTTATAAAGAACAATATAAGGGCTTTTCTTTTGAATAATTTCAGTGATGGAGACCTCAACGCTGTTTCCTGTGAACGAGAAGGGAAGAAACCTATCTACATGGTATCAGCCTATCTCCCGTACGAGTCTATGGAAGTCCCATCTGTCAAGATGAAGCAGCTGATGCCCAGGGACGATTGGCTCTTTGTCTTGGGCTGCGATGCAAATGCGCATCATTCTCAGTGGGGAAGCACTGATATAAATACCAGAGGTGAGTTACTTTTTGATTTTATCTGATCAACAAAGCTTACTATATGCAATAAGGGAAACACACCAACTTTTGTGGTACGAAACAGACAGGAAGTGTTAGACATCACTCTAGCATCCTGTACTGATTCGCTCACAATTTGTAAATGGAGGTTTTTAGACGAGGCATCCCTATCGGATCATAAGTGGATTCGCTTTCAAATAAGCTTCCTAAATAAGGAGAACAATACCTACAGAAACCCAAGAGGAGCCGATTGGGATAGGTACAAGGTATTAGTAGGGCAACAACTGGAGGAGGGGCCAACTCGCATGACCAATCCTCCCGATATAGATAAGGCGTGGACAACCTATGTTCAACTTTGAATAAAGGCCCCGGCCCCGGTTACAGGTAGAATCAGGGAAATTTGTATACATTGCCTTAAATTTGGCTACATACCCACGGCATGGAGAGAGGTACGAATGGTTTTCATACCCAAAGCAGGTAAACCAAGCCATACCTCTGTGAAAGACTATAGACCCATCAGTCTTTCGTCATTTCTCCTCAAGACACTCGAAAGGCTTCTCGATATCCACATAAGAAGCAAGTGTTGCAATGGAAATCTATGCAATGCTCAGCATGCATACTTAAAAGGTAAATCGGTAGAAACAGCTCTACATGAAGTGGTAGGAAAAATAGAATACAGCTTAGACCACAAGGAATATGCCTTAGCTGCCTTCTTAGACATCGAAGGTGCTTTCAATAACGTTAGGGCAGAGGCTATTAAACGCGCTTTGGAAAAGATAAATGTAGATCATATCATCAGCAATTGACTTTGCACAATGCTTGTCACCAGAAATATCAATTCCACTCTCGGACACAGTTCAATAAGAAAATCGGTTACTAGAGGCACTCCCCAGGGAGGAGTTATATCTGCCCTTCTCTGGGTTCTTGTCATAGACGATATACTTAAAGAACTCAACAACGCAGGGTTTAGCGTAACCGCTTATGCGGATGATGTGGCGATTCTAGTTCGGGGTAAATTCTTGAACACTCTGAGTGAAACCATGGAATCAGCCCTCAACAAGCTCAGAAAGTGGGCGGAAGGGTGTGGACTTCGTGTCAACCCGGAAAAGACAGAACTAGTACTTTTTAGTACAAAATACAAGATACCACCCTTCAAACTACCCAGGATTGGTGGAGTGGAGCTTTCCCTCTCGGATAGCGCAAGATATCTTGGTACGGTCCTAGATAAAAAATTGAATTGGAAACTTAACGTTCAGGAAAGAGTCCGAAAGGCTCATAATATAATCTTCGTCTGTAAGAGAACAGCAGGAAAAAGTGGGGATTGAGTCCAACAATGATGCATTGGTTATATTATACATCATGGTGGTTAGACCCATCCTTACCTATGGGGCTCTTGTTTGGTGGAAAGCCACAAATAAGCTATATATACGGGATATGCTGACCAGGGTACAAAAAACAGCCTGCACTGCCTGGCGCTTTACGCACCACACCCACAGCTGCACTAGAGGCGTTTATGTATCTTTTACCCCTGGACCTACAAATAAAAATGCAAACAGGTAACAGTGCGCTTCGGCTAACTAACGCAGGGTTCTTCAAAACCAGACAGGTAGGACATAGCTCCATACTAATGGAATCCTTCTCCAACATCCCCGATAAAACGGATGATAGTTTGGGGGAAATTGACTTCGACACACCGTACGAAGTACAATACCCAGATAGGGAGGACTGGCAAAAGAATAACGTTTCGAATGATAATGAAATTTCGATCTATACGGATGGCTCCAAAACTAAGGAGGGTACAGGGTCAGGTATATACTCTGGATATAGACCTAGACGTGTCCTTAAGACTTCTGGATACATGCAATGTGTTCCAGGCAGAGGTTCTGGCCGTACTAAAAGCTGCGGATCTACTTGATATGGGAGCAATATCCAACAAGAATATCGCTATCTACATTGATAGTCAGGCTACGCTAAAGGCGCTGGAGTCCTTCATCATCAAATCTGAACTAGTCAGGAGCTGCCGCACAATGCTCAGAGCACTATGCGCGCAGAACCAGGTCAGATTATGTTGGGTACCCGGACACTGCGATATTGAGGGAAACGAACGGGCTGATGTTCTGGCCAAAACCGAAGCAGAGCTTCCACCTAATGAAACAATTGAGGGCATAAGACCACCAATGGCCGTGGCCAAGAGAATTATTCTTGAGAATATTAAAAATAGGACAGATCAAAGATGGTTGAATATAGTAGGGCACAGGGTCTCAAAGGCTCTGTGGCCTAAGCTAGATCGGAAAAAATCTGTAGAATTACTAAAGCTCAGCAGATCAAGGCTACGAATGGCAATAGGGATACTCTCTGGGCACTGTCTTCTAAGGAAGCACGCCATGAGATTAGGTCTCACAGATACAGACGTATGCAAGTATTGCGAAGACTTACTGGTCACAGAGGATATAACTCATCTCCTCTGTGAATGTCAAGCTATCGCTCGGTACAGGAGGAAATACCTTGGTAGGTACTTCTTCGACAATTTGGAGGAGGTTGGCCTCGCAAACAAAATTGAAGCAATTTGCAGGTTCTGTAGGGCAATTAAATGTTTGGGCGAAGTGGTTTAGGTTATTTGACCGTTAAGGTTCCCCAGGGATGGCGATGGGCCCACTATGGTGCCTAGTCCCATGTGATGAACTCACACCCTATTCAACCTAACCTAACCTAACCTAAGCCTTATTTATAAATTGTTGTTGATAAGAAAAACACCTTCACTAATACAAGAAATGTAGTCAGATCTCATGAAAACTATTATATACATATTTATTTCCCAAACCATTCAACATAGTGTTACCCCCAGTTTCACAGTAGGAGTTTAAACTACACTTTTAGTTTAAACTTTAGTTCAACAATTAATTCTGTTTCAGAATTTCGTTTAAACCTTGAACAGAGTTCATTCTATAGTTTAAGTTAAACTACAGTAATCTGCCGTTTAAACCTCAGATCAGCCGATTGTCAAAAACACAAATATTTGACGTTATTTTTCGTATTCTTTGAAAGCAAAGACAAGGAACGATTTTAGAAAAGTCGTATAAAAGCTAAGTACTGTACAATACTATCAAATTCATTCATAAAATTTACTTGAACTGAGTTCAATTGAACTGAAGTTTAGATTATATTGTGAAACCGGACGAGTTGAACTTCAAATTTAAACTCACGTTCAGGTTCAGTTGAACTTTAGTTTAAACTTTCAGTGTGAAACTGGGGGTTAGTGATTTTGACGATTCTTACTTTGTTTTATTATTGTTGCCCAATTGAGCGCTTCCCTCGCCACCTGGAAATCTGGTGGCCATGTATTTGAATTTCCCCAAAACGGACGTTATCGACAGGCCAAACCATCCTAAACACCGAATGTGTGTCATCAACTCACAACTATGTTTGAAAAAAAAAAACAACGGCTAAGGAAAGGAAAAATTGAGAATTTTGTCAGCAGCAACCAGCGTTGCCAACCACTTTTGGCGAAAAAATGTCTAACTTAAAAAAAAGATATCTTTTTCAATAAAATAATGCCTAAAATATTTTTTTATGTAAAGTAGAACAATAAAACAAAAATTAACCCTAGAAAAGTAATCATATTTTTTACTATTTTTTTTCGACAAACTTTGGTGCCATATTTTTCGTTAAAAACAAGACTTACCCCAACCGTTTTTTGGACGAATGTCCAGGAACTAGGAGAACTTAGAGATGACTAGTCTGTCAAGGAGAGAAGATGCGATCGGAATAAAGATCGAAGAGAATAATCGAAAAAATTAAATTTCTGATGTTCGTTGAATCGACAAAGATTACCCTTCTAGGGTTTTAAACAGAAATATAAAAAAAAACTTAAATTATCAAATCACAGAAAAAATGTTTAATAGGAACAAAATTCATGACATTTAAGTTTTATAAGTAAGTACCAAGTAAGGATAAAAAAACAACTTTCAAATTTATTTCCAATTTCAGTCCACTTACTAGAAGTGAAAGCTGGAATTATTAATTAAGTATTCGGCAAATGGGCAGAGTTTGAAGGTGGAAACACATTCTTTAAGACCGAGGTTGCATATAAAATTCTTTTTTGCCAAGATTTTTAAAGAATGTTTAAGAAAATAAAAAGTAAAAAAAAAAATAAAAATTAAAAAAATATTTGAAATAAAAAAAAGATGTCTTTTTGGAAAAAACAAGCCTTAAAGCCTTAGCTAATGAAATAATGCCTAAAAGGCATGAAAAAGCCTTAGTTGGCATCGCTGGTAGCAACACAGCTTGATGTAGTTTAAGTTTAAGATAACAGCCGAAATACCGATGCCATGCCGACGCCCCGCCCCCGGGCCACGACCGACATCAAGCGGAGCGAGCCAATGCCGAGAGCGAAATAAGAAACAATATTATGTATGTGTGTGTATGAAAATGAGTATTTCTTGGAGTTAGAATTCCAATTGGAATGGAAACGTTTAAGATGAATGACATAATTTGACATATTTTTGTAAATATATTGAGCATTGCCAACAATCAAATTTAGACTCGACTTTAAAGCAAAAGTCGAAACTAAAAAAAATTGCGTACCAATAATCAATAATTTATCCTCGAGTTAACTCTAATTTCGTCTTTAACTTTCGATTCTGAGAAAGTCGTGTCTAACTCTTGGTTTAAGTATAAATGGCATCGTAGTAGGTAATGTCATTCAAGGGTGAAATGTCAGGTTTACCCATATAGGTATACTTTTAAAGTTATTTATTTATTTGTTTTTTATATTAAAATAGACGTGCACGTACACTAGAATTTTATAAACTTATTGGCAGTAGAAGGCCTAATGTTTTCTTTTATTTCGTGGTTTGTGCAATAGACGTTGATTGATTACCAAAACGTAAAACTATTTTTTTTATAATTTGAAATAAAATGGCAAAATTCATCAAGCATGGTTTCTATGTATTTTTTTTTTTTTTTTTTTGTGAATTGAGGTTTTAGTTTTCAGTGTTGTTGGAAAAGATGCCTTTATAATAGGAGCCTTTAAAATTGTTTATTGCTTAGAACATACGGAATCGACATTGGATTATGATAATCCGACATTTTTTTCGAAATTGGGAAACATTTTTCACGAAACACAGTTGCGTGTTTTTTGCATTTTAGTTTTAAATAATGACAAAATAGATAAAAGTGCCTCCAATATTTGCCTCCAAAAAATCTCATCAAAAGTGCTTTAAAAATATAAATATATGAAAGGTTTTCGTAATAAAATAAATTGTTCAATTGTTCAAAAAAAACAAAAAAAAATTTCTTGTGCTCGAAAAATTGACAATTTAGCAAAAATTGTGTAAGATTTGACTTCGATTGTACTAAAGTCGTGTTTAGTACACCCTTTGATTAACTTGATTATTGGTAGGGCAAAATCAAAAGTCGAAATTAAAGATAGTTTCGAAATTAGTTAAACTCGAGTTTAGTGTTTGTTTATTGGTAAGGCCCATTGTAAAATATTAACTTTTCAGCACGCTACGAATATGATCTACAAAATAGGAACATGTTTTTTTGTTGTAAATCAAGAAAAAACTGTTTTTTGTGCGAATAAAAATATTACTTATTACTCCAAAATTAATCAATGTATCGTGAGCGCAGTAGCGCAGTGGTTAGTGTGCTGGACTGCTGTGCGAGGGATCCCTGGAAAAACACAAATTACATCTTAGTGTTTTTTTTACTGCGCCACCTCTCGGCATAAAATTGTAGGTCCCTTCCATTCGTCCCAAAAATAGAAACTCACACAAACGAATGGTTGCCTATTTATCTATTATTTTTTTTTTTTTATCGCTATCATTGGTATTTGGGCCAGATTTTACTTTACTGCTCATTCGAAAAAAAAATATATTGTTTTTATTTATTCCGATCGACTTTAATGTGCTGAGCTCACATCTGCAAAAAACATTTGGCGGTCTCTTACCGTTTGAGCGTGGCACGCCCCCAAAGTTAAAAAAATACCGTATAAAAAGTACCAAAATTTCAGGAATGTAGTGTCCAGTTTTTGTAAAATTATTTTTTTATATTGCCTAAATGTGCAGTTAACATATAAAAAAGTTTCATCAGAATCGGATCATAAATACCGGATCACTTTGCCCAGATGAGCCGTCACAGCCCAACTTGCTATATAAAATCAAGATGTGTGATTCAACAAATCTTGTAAAAAAAATAATTTTTGCATATGTGTCAGTGATTTTAATCGATGAGGCAGTGAGGCAGGTGGGTAACAGCTTTGTTTACAGTTCTGTATTTTGCTATAAGGTGGCAGCAAAAAACAATTCCTTTCATTTGTAAGGCTTCTCAAGTACAAATATTGAGCTTAGGTAAGATCCAAGTCAATGTAAACACTTAACCCTCACATGGACAGTATCTACCCGGGTAGATCTTTGAATTTTCAACTCTAAATATCTCTTCGGTTTTTTATTAGATTTTAATGCAGTTTCGAATCAGTGACTAAATTATTGTTTTGTTGAAGATAATTATGAAAAAAATTGTGTGAGAAAGTCCTTTCTTACTATTTTTTAAGTTTTTTCATTTTTTTGTCTTACATGGACAGTATCTACCCAGGTAGATATTCGTTGAATTTACATGCGAAATGTCGATACAAAAATACATGTTTGCACCAAGTAGAGCTTAAAAGTAAACTAAAGTATATTGTATGAGACATACAGAATATGCGTACCAAATAAAATAATAAAATACGATTTATTGCGAAATTGCTTTGAAGCGCCTCACCGATATCATTGCTCGATGAAAGGGATCGCTCTGCTTGAAAGCAAAGCTGTTATCTGGAAAATAGGCACAATCAAACGTAATAAAATAAAGAGAATGAATGCAAAAGGCTAATATTGAAAGAAAAACTATAACCTAAAGCAAAAAACTCATACAGAATGCGTGAGATTTTATTTATCTACCCGGGTAGATACTGTCCATGTAAGTACATAAAAAATTCCATCCATGTGAGGGTTAAAGCTTCTTCGTCGGACAAAATTTCAGTTTTATCTGAAGTTGTCAAATCTAAAATTGTCTTCTTTTTTTCTGTGTCTGCAGTCCTTATATTTTCCACAATGTTTGCCTCGACTCCTTCACCAATCGATCGTAATCCTTGCAAATATTATGCTTCGTAGATGTGCTGAAATCCGTATTCTCTGAGTAGTGTATTATTTTTGCTCCTTTTACTCGATTCTGAAGAGTCTTTATAAGGAACACTAGGCCTTCCTCGTTTCACAGAAGAAGTTGAAAGCATACATAGAATTGATCCGTTTTCTGCCATTCTAGTAGGCAGACTATACTCCGTCTCAAGCCAACTGCTATTAATTCGAAAAAAATGATCCTTCTTACGTGAAGCTTGAGCCCAACGTTTATTGAATTGTGGTAATAATTTCTTCTGGAAATCACAAATTATCAATTTTACACTATCTTCCCCGAAATTTGATAGTTTCCACGTAAAAATGTAGACAGGGCCGAAACATTTTTTCGGTTCTCAATATAGAAAACTAACACTTCCCGTTTTGAACAGATAAAAGAACCCATTGTAAACAATTTGAATGATAATATTCAGTATATTGATATAATATTATAACTGAAAACTTATGAAAAATATTAATGTATAGGTACAATAACGTTTGTGACACACGATTGAAAACTTCGCGTGATAATACACTGTTGGACCTTTTATTACAAAATATCTTATAATTTCAAAAACCGCAAATAACCGCAAATGTTTCTTACACAACCTTGGGGTTTGGAAACTTTGGCTTTGCGATTTTTGTCTTATAAAAGCAAAACAAACATTAAACAGTTTATAATGCTGATTCGAATTTAATAGAAAATAAAAAAAATTGAAAATCTCGAAAACCAATACAAGAAATATAACTTGTTATGAGCTAACAATGGTGGTACAGAAAATATTGTTAATTATTAAAATGTTGGCTATTTAACTAGACTTGTTGTTTTGTGGTACAGGCCCCTGGTCCTGATATTTTTCCACTATAAGATTTAAGTGACAGTGGCAAAACATTGGTAAACAACAGTTTCTCTGTATGTGCTGGTAACATCCTAGCCGATGATATAAGGCAGGAAATTCTTGTGTTTGTTATGAAAAAGCTTGAAGATGATTTTCCTCGAGATGATTACAAGGAATTAATTGTAATTTTTTTTGGGGAACTCCCCAAGGTGGAAATCGATTTCGGGCACCAGGAACCTATCATCTGGGTCGGTGGATAGCAAAAGCAATGTACTGCCTAAAAATAATATTTAAATTGAACGCCAAGGACAAAAGATATTTTTCGACGATATGCTGCGTCAACTGCTCCTCCGAGGTTTGATTTTCTGCAGAGTATATCCATTAATGAGTAGGGACGCTCTCTGTACATTACATATGCATTTCCTACTATCACAAAGCAAAATTCAGAAAAAAAATTATGGGTTTTTCATAAAGCATTTTTAAAGGCGATCTGGAGTGATGTCAGTATATTAGTATTCTCTCTCAACCATGCAGGTATGAATTAATGTGATCAGGTAACCAGATTTGCTTTCATAAAATTGTTAATATTTGTAGTTTTTGCCGTTGGTTATTGATTAAATACTCTTTGTTATGGAGTTGAAAAATAAATGTTTCATTCTATATCACGAAATTCAACCCTTTTGCTTTGCTACGACTTCGTTAATTATCATATTTTACGATTTTACGTTTTATTGCCAGCACATTTTAGGTAATATATTTCACAGCAGATAGTCATACTAATTACTTAGGTTGGTTGTAGAGGGGATTGTTTACATTTTTTCGCACGTATTTTTAAAGGCGGTCCGGACTCCGGAGTTTGATTGTTATCAGTCGTTCAGGGTGTTCAGTGTCAGTGCGTGTGGCAAACAATTGAAAGAAGAGAAAATTAAAAGTTGAAGTGCATGTTTGCATAGTTTAGAAACTCTAAATAAAATAATGGGAAAACATTATTTTAAATGTTTGTTGTGTGGGCGAGAGGAGAAAAAAAAAATGTTGGAGTTAAATAATTCAAAATACAGGAAAATGGTGAGAGGTAAGCAATATAAGGTATAGATCGGGCAAGAAAGAATACTAATCTGTGTTGTATTTTCCAATTTTTTTTAGAAAAGCGAAGCACTTTTTTGGATGAAATAAATTTATTTTTTGAAAATACAACTTTTCATGAAAATTATAGAAATGTAACTAACCAAATGCGTTCTATAAAAGTAATTCAACAGAATATAAATGTATTAATTGGTATTTTTACAGAAGACGGTGTTAAGTTTCTGTTGCAATATCAATGAGAAAACCACCGATTAGTTCAATGATTCACTATAGGTATCTATTTATAACTATATGCTAACAATTCATGTAAGAAAAAATACTGCATGTTTGACACTTACGTAAAGATGGTATCGCTAGCTGGTAGTGTTATATTATAAAGATTTATGAAAATTAGCAAATATTATTTAATGTTCTTAAATAATAATGTTTTATTAAAAACATTAAATAAACTTTTAAACTTCAACAGTTTCTTTTAACAAGAAATCTTAATCAATATTGCTTGGAAAACACCTATGGTGTTTCACGCAACCGAAGGGAAAATAACAAGTTGCTTACTCAATTTCAATTGATCTGTTCATTTATATGGAAGATACTATCCGTGGAAACTGAGCCAACTGCTAACATGGAACTTCCACTGTGGACTTTGGTATTGATAATATCGCAGGTTATATTTTTAAAAAATACCGCCTAAACCAGAAGTGCGAGTTAAAATTGAGTCCACAACTTAACGTTTCCTCGCTTTTCACAGATTTCAAATAACATGAAGATGCGAAATTGACACGGCCCAATCAAAATTTTTTAGACTCGTTAGAGAATCTCAAACAAAAATGTATTTCTTGTTTTCCAAATATGTAAGTATTACCTAAATAATTCTGAGGCGAATATTTTTTACTTTTTGAAAAATAAATTTCATTACAATTGTTGCAAAAATCAAAATAAGGAATTTCTTATCAAATTTTCCGTCCAAGTACGGGTTTACCATATTCTAAAGCAATTCAATAAAAATAACAAAAATAACACATGTGAATATATATTAGATATAAAATGTTCAATAAAAAATATTACAAATTGATTTTTGCTTTTTTTACGTCACACCCTGTGCCACATTTCGAAATAGTTCGACTACTCTTCCATCCCTCCACTGATAAGAAACACGTAGAGAGTGACCCTACTCATTAATGGATATACTCTGGTTTTCTGCACCAGATGCATTGCAAGTACCGTTAAATGACATACATTTTTTGAAAAAAACTTAATTCATATAAAAACATGACAAGCCTATAGCTGATATTGTACTTAATAAATTTTTTAACCATTTATGGTACTTAAGTCAAGAAAGTTCTGCCTTTTCCTTTTTTAACAATAGACTGGATGCTGAACAAAAACGTAAAATGGCTTTAAAATTATTGGAAGATGGCGAACAAAAGGAAGAAGAAAGCAAAAAGAAATTGCATATAAGACCAGCTGAGGTCTCATATTTTATTGAAAAAAAACATTCCATCAGAGCTGTTTCTCACCTAAATCAATGAAATTGTTTGAAAGATCAGGCTTATCAACAAGCTTTTTACATTTGAACCCAATTCATTAGCAAGAACAATCAGACTACAGGCGGGGAAAGGAAGCAATTGGATCACTTAGAGCAGGTACCTTAAACCTAGTACAGCTGAACGTGGAGTTAAACTCATGGAGGAGTTCAATGATAAAATAACAAAAGGCAAAGACCAAAACAATTTGTACTTCAAGTATATTTACATTTTAAGAACTAATTTGCGAATTTTTCAATAATTTGACATTATTTGCTAATCAAATGTAATTTTTTCAGACAGTGCGAAATTATCGCCAAAAATATCCTGCATGTAGACGAGGAAGTCTCAAAATGGGTTACGATGACTACCTATTAATTTTGTTTATGCTTTATATTCTTATATAAAAAAAAATCTAATACGTTATTTATTACAATTACGTATACCTACTAATTTTCTATTTATAAAAAAACTTTGAAAAAATACATCAAACATTGATAATCAGGTAGGTTCCACATGTCACTTTTACTCGAAATGAAATTGAAATAGATCTGAAATGAATTTTTGTGTTCTACATTTCACTTATTCGATTTCGATTTCAAAATTTTCGGAATTGAGGCGAAGTGAAATTGTTGTGTTCCACAAATCAATTTTGACGATTTCCAAGTGATTTCAAATCGATCTTGGTCATTCGAAATGTAAGTAAAAAATTCAATTTTAAACAAACTTGGTATTTGGTATTATTTCACAAAAAATATATTTAAAACATGGGTAAACATAAAAATACTGCAAAGGAAGGAATATTTATTTATTTTATGGAGCAGCGCATAAAGATCTCGCAAGTGGTTTTATGAAGGGTGATCGAGTTGTAGCGGAAGATTTGTGGGAAATTTAAAAAAATGTGCTGAACTGCCATGGTCCACCACAGAAGGATGCGAGTGGATGGAAAAAGGTAAAAAATTTAAAAAACAAAAAATAGATCACTGATAGATATATCTGTCAGCCTTCGTCTTTTTATTTCCTGTGTATATTTATTCCTCTCAGTCTGCAATGCCGCAGCAACTAACACAGTACTCATTAATAAGATCCGTTTATAATAAAACTAATCTTTTCTTGAGTACAGGATGTCAAATGAGAGCAGAATTATCTCAATTGAGTGTGAAGTGGTTAAGGGCACCGACGAATTTCAATTTAGTAAGCGACCCGTGAAAGGACATGTCCGCTGTTGGTGTAAAAATTAAAAAAAAATTTAATCTTACATCACTATTTCATATCCTTATAACTGAGCGCAGACATCAACTCTTAAGGAAATTGTTGCGATATTTTTCGGTGCTCTTCTTGCTTCATGCATCTGTGCATTTACCAATCTCCACACTATAACTGAATATTCAGATTTTTTCTTGTCCAGCAAGGAACCACCATCTTATTAAATTAACAATTTATAAGTTGCCAAAAATAAGTTTTGTTATATTAGAATTGATGGAGCACACTTTATATAAATATGGACCGTTTTTCTGAAGGATGTGCGATCAGAAGTGACGCCGTTTTACAAAACATTCTTGGGCAAATTAATCCGATGCCGCAATTTAAAGGACGACACAACAATCATTATTATGCGTTTAATTGAATGTTAATTGCTCGCAGCCCACATGAGGAAAGCAGATTATAATCATCACTCAGCCTTTGATCGCCAAAATAAGTCATGGATGAAATTCTTACTATACCAACAACAGTTACAAATAATTTGGAGTTAGTGAGGATGAAATTGAAAATTTGACCCCTTCAGTAGATGATGGTAATATTTCACGCAACGCAGTGAGTGGTTTAAGAGGGCTTGACAACTATGGATTAGTTCAGCGTAACATAGCAACCTCCTCGGTAACAAAAATAAATGCGCACTGACTTCCAAAATTTGCTGACAAATTGCTGCAAGATTTAAAGCTGCTGCCATTATGGAGTTGTGTCTACCAAGAGCTTTTCGGGTATGGACGCAGCCCTCCATCTGCTGCTGCGGAAAAACTTAAGACTTCCAATACGTTCTGACGTTTTCATAAGTATTCATAAGGATTACATTAACGGAAAGCTGAAGTTATTTGAAGCTCAGATTAATACCTAGTCAAAATGGAAGTACAAAGAATGATGATGATTTAAATGATGTTAGCTATCTCTGATGAAATAATAGGTGTACCTACATACGACGCCGCGCCGACGCAGATGCATCAACAGTCTCCAAGAGTCATATTTGCAAATGGAGATACTACAAGTGTTCACAAATGGTCGGTAAGATAACAACAATTATATATAGCTATTTTAAACATGAATCACAAATTTATTATTATTTGTCTTTAACAGATATGCGGACGTAGTGTACCTACTCACACGTATTATTAACGTGTTCGAAGCCTCTTGTGACGATGACGAGGGTTATGGGCAGAAAGGATTTGCATTCGTTGCTCTATATATCCAGGAGCGCCCAAACTAATGGAATACCAGTCCAGGGAAAACTGGAGAAATAAGATCGAATTGTGTGAAAAAAGTAAACTCTCCAGACAGCGCCAGGGACTGACTATCCACCAAATTAATTTGGTATGCGATAAAGGACAAATAAATTGGGTGCTTGAGCAGCGGGCAGACTAAAGAGTTGCGGGCCATTAACGGTAAACATCGTACTGACGTCGGAAATACATGTGCTTTTGATGCCATATTTCGGTTGGTATTGGCACCTGCAATAGATTTGCCAGTTTTTTATGATCATACGATCAAAGCCAATCGTTAAATCAATGACTTAATTTCTTTAATAAGCGAAACATGCCGAAATAACATACAAGTTTCAACATATCGGAAGTGATATAAGATTTTGTCAAAATAATTTAAAGCAAGACATGACTGCACATTCGAACACTAAATGTTTAATTTTAGATTGAAGACCAACAACAGCCGATATCTGCAAACGCTTGCCCATATGATGTACCCACTTTCATTGAAACTACTAGCTACTACTTGTATGACCAATTATTCAAAAATTAGAATAACTTGACATGCTCTGTTAGAGTTAAGCATATCTACCACTCGACATTAAATCAGACTGCCAAGAAATTGATTTTTTTTTTCATCAATACACAAAGAAAATGTTGAACTATAGATTGCATTGGTGACGCTTGCGATAGAATAGCTGTCACGGGAAAATCTATTTTTATTGAAGTTTGTTCAACATTCCATGAAAAGGACAAAGTGTCTCTGGAATCACCTTCCAAAACATTTCAAGTTATCCGGTCGTATATGTGGTATGTCGGAAGTTGTTTATTTAAGGGGTGTCATACATTTTTGTCCTCCATTGGGTAAATCTTCAGTGAATTATTTCGGCCATTTTTCTGCCTTTTTCTATAGAAATAAACTCTTATCTAACTATGACAAAAACCCTCATTATGTACCTAAGTCATCAACCAAAGTTTCTCCATATGTTCGGTATATTTTTTACCTCCCATAGTAAAAAAAATGCTTGTATTTAACCACTCTACAAAAAGCCGTTATCAATAATTTTCGGCGCCTAAGTTATCTTACTCGTGCCAAATAATTTGACAGATAATGAAGAGGATGAGGATGACGATATCGATGAAAGCATTCCTGATCTTCCATTTCGAAATTAAGATTAGAACAGCAGAATGGCGCAAAAATTTCTTAGGAGAATTTGTGTTAAAATAAAAACATAATTTTTTCGAAAAGTACCATTTTCTCGATTGTTTTTATTTTTTTTTAGTAATATAAATGAATTATATCATTGCGTCTGCCAGGGTGTTTGGTTCAAAATATGTGTGCCTTTTTGATTACGGGATTATAATGGCATTTTACGAATTTTAGCATTTTTTCCAACTTCCCCGCAGTCTGCCACCATCTTCGTACCACACAAACTGTCTGCTCTTTTGATATGTTACATAAAATATTATTTAGCGTCATCAAACCAAAAATCAGCTTTAATAAAATAACGTTTTTGATCTAATATTTTTTTAGCCCTCGGCTAACAGGCTCCCCAGCAACGTATAAGTGGCAGACAATACAATGATACCAAATATTTTCTTAATGAAATGACGTTACCATTTTTGTCGCTGACTCTTAAATTACCTATAGCAAGTTTCCGTTCATTTTTCTCGAAATAGCAGATTAAAATGCACATTCTTATCTTAGGCGGTTCATCTTCATCATCAATATGGAAATCCATATTGAGCAAGTGATAATTTAGAATTATAAATTCATCCGGAATATTGGTAAATCATGTATTTATTTTGAAGTTCTTTTCGGATTGTTTGAAGCTGTTTAACTGTAACACGTTACATTTCTATATTAATAATATACCTACACTTAAAACCTACTTGCTATACATAGTGTCACTGGCATCATGTGTATGTCCATGTCCACTCCATCCAGAGATGCATGCACTCGCACTTCTATTAAATTTAATAAATATTTATATGTGAAGTTTGCAGTCAGAGAATATGTCATCCACCAACTATTCTGGAATTATATTATTACATATTATATGTATAATATGTATCTATAAATCTCGTTTATTTAGGGATAACAAATTTTATGGATGATACTGCATCCGATTTATTGTTTGTATGCGATGATTGTATTTTATCTGTCAGGAAGGATTGCCGTTAAAGCCGCTGCAGCACCAGTATCCGAGCACTAGGATTTGCATAGTTAGGAAAGATATTCTGATTGTTTGATTGTTTAAGTCGGTGTCTGGGTGGTTGCACAATCTATTGTGGAATCTATTGTTGGGCTAGTTGCCAGTGCCACCAATTATAAATGTTTGCTTAATAGTTTTGATTCTCGGGTTACCACCCATATGGATATAGAGAATTGGCAGGATTGGGTGAAAATAACCATTTCAAGGCATATTTGAATTTATTTGCTTGATTAAAATAATATTAGTTGCTTCTGTAGTGTTGCGTATAGATTTAAAGGCACACAGGATAATAATATGTACTCGAATATAGTATGCAGTGTAACGCACATCTACAATTTTGGAGTAAAAAATGCATACATGCCTATTCAAGTCACAATGTAGCGTTGAATATGTACTAATATAAGGCTAAGTGCATACGCTCGTCAGATCTTCCGATATTGTCAGATCTGTTTTTAAAAAATATTGCTTCGATGTAAAAAAAAGTTTAAAGGATTACATAGAAATAATGTATATTTCTTCTTATTTTATAGGGTCGAAAAATGTGATGATTAGATATATTTACGTTGCAAGAAGGGCAGAATTTTTAGATAGGTACCTACACAAATGAATCTAAAAAAAAAAATAAAAGTTCTAAGTAGGTATATAAAAATAATAGAAATTACTGGTATTTAATAGATAATATTTTATTTATTAAAAAAAGGAAAATTAGTCAGTGGCTAATGGGCTCTGAAGATAATGATTAATGAAAGTTTATCAACATTTTCTTAGTGCAAATTAGTCCCACCAGCAGCGCAGCACTGAATAGTTTCTTGCTCTCTACACTTTACTGTATTGCGTTTTTGCTATAGAATACCAATTAAAAGAAGTACGACTTGGCAGGCTTACGGCAAGACTCAGCATAGCTCGCCGTATCGTGTAGGTGTTTACTTCCTTTACACTGATACGGGCAACGAATAAAAGAAAAAAAATCATGCCAAGAATTTTGAAAGGAATTCCGTTTGCACTGGTACAAATACTTTACTTCGGCTGGTGTTAAACAGTATGGATGCATTTTACCCACCCAATCACCTGATATGAACGCCTTTGACAGTTTACGCACCCGGGATTCTTTTAAACTGTCCCTGTCCCATATAAAAAAAAAATCTATCAAACATTTAAAACGTTAACATGGTCGACAATCCATATATTATGTTGTTTCGTCCTTCGTAAACCCCAATTAAAATGATTAGTCACTCTTCATTTTAAATTCATTAACAATTTATTAAAATAAAATTACGAAAGATCTAAGCATAAGCATAACGATTTAAAAGTGTACTGACTCACTGTACATCTTCTGTATCAGATTATATAATTTAAATAAGTAAAAGCGATATCATCGTTCTGGCTGATGCTTTGATATAGGTAGGCACCATCCACCGCATAAAAGTCATACGAAAAATGTTTGCCATGCGAGTTCGTAGATACCTGTGTATTGTGTAATGTACAGGTACACGCATGTGTCATTGGTTGTATATGGGAGGTACCAGAACTACTTGACCGACATAGACAATTTTCAATACCAACCTGACGACCGACGGTAAAAAAGCCCTCTCACAAAATTTCATTCACCGTTCGTGAAGTCATTTATCATGGACCGATGATTCCAGCAGCCCATTATGTGATCCAAAATTGGACCATCCAGATGGACCATTTACGGCGTAGTCGCGGTCAATATTTGCATGAAATTATCTTTAAAAAGTAAATGTCAGAGATAGTTCTTCCAGTCCATTTTTTGTGTTTTATTTGTAATTAAACAAAAAAACTCTTAATGAATCACCCTACACTCACAGAAAAAAATCTTAAAGGCTTTACTATCCGAATTGTAGAACCATCTATTTACAATATAAATAGCAAATTTGTTTAATTTACTATATTAATTGCAATTTTTTTAGTTTTACTATTTTATTATTTTGTTGAAAATTTGTGTTTTTATGTTTTTTTATCGTAGAAAAAAATCGTAATATTTACAATTTTCTGCGTAAAATTTACCATTTTTATGTAACTATAGTCATTCGGCCTTACTAATAATCAAACACTAATGTCGGCTATTAGTTAGCTGCCAGGTTTAACTAAAGTGTACAGCTTTATTGAAAATGTACCAATAAACAATTTGACCTCCGCACTAACTAGTACGAGCAATTTTTTTAATCTATTACATTCGCTGTCAACCTAGTTGTCAAAACATATGTCGGATCACTGTTTTGATTTTATTTTTAACACGGTTGAGAATTTGATTTCGGTAAAAATAAAATAACTATTAAATTAAAATTGAATTCAGACATAGACGAAGAGATTTTAATGGATTTAGCATTAATTGAGGAAGCGGGATCGTCTAGAAGGAAAAAGTTTATAAAAAACATAATAATGCATTCGAAAAATATGATGATGAGAGTTCTTTGGACACTATCGGTTACTTTATTATTTATAATTATTACAAATATTTACAGATTTAATAAAGAAACTCTTCGATATATTGTGGAAACAGTTCGGGAAGAGCTTGCTCCACGGACGAATCGCGGAGGAGCGATTTCCGTAGAAACGATTTTTCTGGTTGCAATAAGATACTTAGGGAAAGGATCTTATCAAAGCGACGTTGGTAAGCATACAAAATTCTGTAAAAACATGGTTACCAATCAAAACGTTATTAATTTGTTTTTTAGGTGATTTACACAATATTTCACAACAGTCTGTGAGTAACTGTGTATGTGTAACGAAATTTGTCCGAGCTTTGGCAAATAAAATGGGCGAATTCATAAATTTTGCCTTGGATTCAGACAGTCTGGTAAAAACTAAGTCTAGTAAACTAAGTAAGTAAAAACTAATTTTACAGAGTTGCAGGTTTTCCCCAGTGTATAGGAGCAGTTGATGGCACACACATCAACATAAAAAATCCTGGTGGCGAATTTGGTGCTCGGCATAGATGTAGAAAACAGTTTTACTCCATAAACGTACAGGTAAGATTATCTAAATTTATATATGTACGTATAACTAACAGTTACACCAGGAAGCACAAAAATTCATATACAATTCACATAGAATATTGTACAAACAATATTTTATCATATACACAATTCAAAAGCAAATCCATAAAGAAATTTCTTCTCCGATTTTACCCACAACTTTATTTTGAGGTAGACGAAATCATCGCAACTCTACACATGCAACAATTGTACCTATCCATGCGCTCTAGTATATCTTCCAATCAAAATATGTACAAGAAAGCAACGTCCCTAACCCACACCGAAACGTTACGAATACTTTATTTACCACACACAGAACGTAGAGTAGCTACTAATTATCAAAAAACAAAATTTCTTTACAGATATAGTCTGTGACGCCAGGTTCAAAATTGTGGACATCGTGGCCCGTTGGAGAGGATCTGCTTATGACTCTCGTATTTGGCGGGAATCTTTGATAGCGAGTCGCCTGCAAAGTGCTGACTTGCGCGGAGGAGTTCTGCTGGGAGACGGTGCATATGCATGCTCAAGTATTTTGCTGACACCGTTCAGACTATCTGCCCAATTAAGCCCGGCAGAACAACGCTACAATCGAGCACATATACGTACCCGAAACCATGTTGAGCAGCTTTTCGGTCAAATGAAAAATAAGTTCCGAACTTGTTTCAATGGAATCCAAGTGAACTATGAAACAGCAAAAGCTATAATTGTTGCAATAGCCATATTGCACAATATTTCGAAAGATCACTTAAACGGTAATCACACCTTATTTCAAAGTAACAATAAACAGATGATGTATTACATAATACATACTTTTTTTTTTCATTTGTACAGGTTTCCTAGGGGATTCCTCAGCTGCGCAACTAGATCGAGATACCGAAGACGATTATCCTGACGACGGCGGTGAAGATATAAATATCCCAAACACCTCAAACAGAAGAATATCTGGAAGCGCGTACAGATCGCGCTTTATGGAAAAATATTTCCATACTCCACAATGAAACAGAAAAAAACACTTGCTTGTACATATGTATATACAACATGTGTATTTCAAACACAAAAAACATAAATAAAAAGGAACAGTTCATTTTTTAAAACTAGGTAGTGACTTCAATATTTCATTTAAAACAAACAAATAATTCAGGTACGGAAATAACTGAGGAAAACATAATATACATGTGTATTTCAAACACAAAAAAACATAAATAAAAAGGAACAATTCATTTTTTTAAAACTAGGTAGTAAATAAAATATTTAATTTAAAACAAAAAATAATTCAGGTAGGTACGGCAATAACTGAGGAATATATATTTGTGGTTAATTTCATGAAAAATAATGTTCAACACACTTTGTCCTCCTCATTTTTAATTTTTAGGCAGAGTAAAATACATTTTTTTCCTGCACTTTCAGTTTCATCTTCTGCACTTGTTCTTTCAAGTCTAGTATTGCTTTTTTTAATTTTTTTTTCAGTTTTCATTTCCTCTTTAAGATTCTAGCAAAACTAAAGCAAAAGAAAATGTCAAAAAATTATCCTATCCTATCCTATTATTATCCGGGGTAGGATAATTTTTTGACAACTGGAAAATCGTTTTCCACCACGATAGTGTCAGAAAATTATCCGAGGATATCTAATTATTTAGCCCAATTGACACACGGCCTAGAAACAATTTCGATAGTTGTGGCAAATCTAACCGCAAGTAATGGTGGATTTGCATCACCACACCACGCAATTTTGCATTACTTCAGAGAGAAAGATCAGTTTTTCCACAGTCAAGGCTAATGATGTGTAAGAGTGAGACCACAAGCCTAACATTTGATTTTATGCCGCCATAACTTTTTTATCGAGATTTGTGGTCTCACTCTTACAGATCATTAGCCTTGACTGTGGAAAAACGGATCTTTCTCTCTGAAGTCATGCAAATTTGAGTGGTGTGGTGATGTAAAACCACCATAAATCATCACCATATTGCCCACTAGGGTACGCCATATTGCCCCCTACATAGGGCATTATGGTTTTTTATATAACATACATTTTTTTTCTTGTATCCTTGAATTTGTAGTTTAATTAAATTTATATTTGTTCTATGTTTCCTATGTTTAATAAATCTATTTGTCATTTGCTAAAATAATTATTCGTGTTAACGTGAAAGAACAAGAGTGGCCATAATGCCCGATGTTACCTTATTTTTCTATTTACTTCCAGGGTGAGTTGTGACAGAAAAATAATCTGTGTTAGTGTACGACTTAAACATGGCTTTCCGACCATTAACATTTAACCCTACAGTTAATGATATTCCGGTAACTAAATTTGTTTGTTGGTATGCGCATTTTGGAAAGTGTTGAGTCTTTGTGTTAGCTGCCAGACTAAAGTTGGTTATTGGTAAGGCCGATTACAATTTAATAGTAAATTTTGCTAATTTCTTTCCTATTTTCAATTGTAAATTTTTTTGTTTTCTTCGATAAAAAAACATAAAAACACAATTTTTCAATAAATAATGAAATAGTAAAACAAAAAAAAAAATGCAATTAAAATAGTAAATTAACCAAATTTACTATTTAAATTGTAAATAGCTAGATGGTTTTACAACTCGGATAGTAGATAAAGGCTTTACAATTTTTTCTGTGTGTGGGGGAACCGCTTTTCCTGCATTGTGACATAAGAATCGAAGCTTTCCAGACAAAAAAAAATCGGGATACAGTTTAAAATATTGAAATTCTTCACAAAATAGATACAACCAAGTTGGCGTTGATATGGACCTATCCATAAAATTGAAAATTTTACTATTGAAAATAGTAAAAAAATAAGCAAAATTTACTATTAAATTGTAATGACTATAGTTACAATTAAAATTTGTAAATTTTACGCAGAAAATTGTAAATATTACAATTTTTTTTCTGTGAGTGTATACATGCAGGAAATAAATTATGTAAATAGTTAGATTATTACAAAAGGGATAAAGAAATAAAACAAACGTAAAGATTTAGTTTGTGAACTACATAATATTGTTTTATAGCCTTATCATTTTTTATTATGATCTCCCCTTTTTAGTAATTCCCTGCCATACAAACACTGATATACGAGTAGATGTGACGTTACGTTAATATTGTATAGTATAATGTATAGTTGTACGACAAAAAATATAATCACTGCTATGTTCTAGTTACACTATGCGTTAGCCTTAATGACACCAAAATTGTCGCCATTTATAAGGCGTCATATTTTTTTTCTTCTTTTTTTTTAAATACTTCTCTCGGGAAAGGCGAACCTAAAACGCTTCAACAGCGCCCCGAGATGCTTGCAGATGTATGATAGTTCTGCACTTAAATTGCTGCAAATTATAGTCTTCCGGAAATAATTACTTGTCCTGTAACAGAAGGAGTTTTGAAAAATTGATGTCCTCGCGGTTGTCAGGTGTACTGTATGGTAATGAGCATAAGCTGCCTGTCTTGTGGGGTGCCCAAAAGTTGCATTTCGAGGCCGAAATTTCACTTCTGCCATCGATGATTGCACCCTCGGGATATTTGGTGGCTCTAGTTGTGCAGAATCTACGGTGGAATTCTCTGAAAACATGCAAGCAAAAATATCTGCCTTACAAATAATATGTCTATCACACTTGTCTTGTGTACCGTATTTACATATATGACAAAATTGGGTTTTCAATTGGCACGCGCACGGGTCGTTGCCAGCCAGATTGGTCGGGAGGATTACCGCGCTCCATGAGAGTGTACAGGAGAACCCGAGACAGTTAATTCCTCGCCGTGCATAGGAAATCAGCCTTTCGATTCCAACTTTGGCGAATTTTGTATCGGGACTTGGGCTTACGCTCCTACAATATCCAACTAATCCAGGATCTCAACGTTAATGGCCATAGACAAAGCCGGGCTAGATTTTACTTTACTGCCTATTCGAAAAAAATACTTTTTTGTATTTATTCCGATTGACTTTAATCCGCTGAGCTCAAGTATGCAAAAATAAGTTGGCGGTCTCTTACCGTTTGGGCGTGGCACGCCCTCAAAGTTCAAAAAATACCATATAAAATAGTACCAAAATTTCAGGAATGGAGTGTCCAATTTTTGCAAAATTAATTTTTTTATATTCCCTAAATATGCAGTTAACTTATAAAAAAGTTGCAACAAAATCGGATCATAAATACCGGAGATATAAAATAATAAAAAAAGCGCATAGTTTTTGGCGGTAAAATTAAGCAAACAACATAATAAAATCCTTGCATAGACCCACCTTGCAACCAATCCAAATCCTACAGTGCTACAGTGACCACAAGCAGGGGGGTTGCAGGGGGGCAACATGCCCCCCCATACGTATCTCACTGTTTATGCAGTTTTTGTAAGAAATAAAATGTGATAAGTCAGTAAAAAGAAGGTTTAAATACAAAATATAGCCCGTGCCCTTGAAAGTAAGTGAAATGTCAGTACAAAAGACCAAAAATTTAGTGGTTTAAATTTAGCTCTTTTTAATTAGGTACCTCATATCTTCGGTCTTTATGATCCGATTTTGATGAAACTTTTTTTATAAGATAACTGCACATTTAGGGAATATAAAAAAATTTATTTTACAAAAATTGGACACTCCGTTCTTGAAATTTGTGTACTATTTTATATGGTATTTTTTTGAACTTTGGGGCGTGCCACTCCCAAACGATGAGAGACCGCCAACATTTTTTTTCAGATTTGTGTTTAGGGCACTGAAATCAATCGGACTGTGCAAAAAATACCGTTATTTTCGAATGGGCAGTAAAGTAAAATCTTGCCCAAAGCCGTTTGTACGCTGACTTGGCTTCGGAGAGTTTGGAAGAGGACTCCAATTTTGACCGAAAAATCATCTTTAGCAACGACGCGCATTTTTAGTTGAATGCGGATATAATGTTAACACACCCTAATTGCCATAAATATATGGGACGACGATATTTCAATGTGCGTCGTCGACCCGTGCTTATTGAAAACCCTTTTAAGCGAATCTTCAGAATGATCAACTTCTATTCACATATCTGTGCTTTTAGAAGGCGTCGCAAAAATTGTTCAACGTCTCTAGGGAGTCGCAGTATGAAAAAGATTGGAAACCCCTGCCATAAGCAGTAAAAATCGCTTGAACTCGTTCGAATTGAACAGTCGCCCATTGCCCGTATGGATCACTTCAGGTGTGCCAAAGGCATAAGAGAAGTAGTTTTCAAGATATTGCACTATGGAGGATGGAGATGGACCCGATTTTGTAAATTTGTCCACTAATACCAGGAGTACTTACTGTGTCTACGTGTTTTGTTTATTGGACGGGGTAAGTGTTTCATGAAAACTGCGCAGACAATTTCCCATGACCGTTGAGGCGTTGACCTAGGTTGTGCGCATTAGTTCACTTCTGTGACATTTTGTAGGGATTGCTCTTTAGAGATTTGTAAACTTCTACCAATTTGTGTCTAGATCTTGTTTAAAACGAGTTGAAAAACCCTTTTGACTGCAAACAAACATAATAAAATAAAATACAGCAACAACGAATGTTACTAATTTTATTTATATTTTATTGGTACTGTAACATTTCGGTTAACGTTCAATACAGAGCAACAATCATCATCAGCGAGCGTCGTTCGAAAATTAATGTCTGTATACAAAAAACAGTAAACGGCCGATTTCTTCACAAATTACTAGTGCTAGTACCGGTATTAGACCAAAAGTTGATACTCAAATAGGTATCAAGTCATTTCTTCCCAAAGTACTAAGCTGAATTTGGTACCGAGTGGGGGCCTATTGTTTTGTTTTTACAATTATTTCTGTTTACTTCGTAATACCGAATTTTGTTTTACTTTGTTTTTTAATTTCTTTTTCTTTCTCTCTCTTTTTACTCATTTTGCATTTTCGTTAAAAGTGCAATGAGTTATTTAGGTCAATGTTATCTCACTAACGGTTTATTTCGCATTTTATTTTTATTAGAATCTATATTGTTTTGGCGTGCGGCAGTGTTCCCAGGTTGAGGGGAAAATCGCCATTTTTGCCGATTTTTTAAGACGAAAGGGGGAAAAAAGGGGACAGGGATAAAAACGGGGAAAAAAATCCAAAAAGGGGAAAAATCCTATCAAAAGCTGTTTGTAAGAGAATTTTTTAGAATGATTAAATGTTAACAACATACAAAAACAACCATGCTCAAGAAACGTGCCCATGCAAAGTCTCACTTTTTTGTTTGGTTTCTGTATGCATTCATTATTTTGGCATTTCATAAAACTATTACCGTGGCCTAGCCATACACTCCTTACCATGAACGTCGTGTCAGAGACAGGTAGATTTTGAGTGAGTATAGAAAGAAGAAAGAAAATGGACCAAAAATCCACTTTCAGAAATAATTCTCCCATGGGCATGACATGACGCATGAAGGTTCTTTTTCGAAACCATAGGGCTTTCGATACAAATCTTCCTTTGGTATTTGCGTTGGTTGAGTGAGGACGTAAAAAGCGGGCGTCCGCTTCGGCTTTACCATAAAATTTTTGTATTTTAGATTTCATTATTCCTGTCAAACTTTATTTCATTGCAATGAGGCGTTGTTTTTGAGTATAGCCAAGTTGTTCATGTGAATGAAAGTTATGTCCGAGTACTGGGCCACACATCCCTTCCTATGAAAGTCGTTTTGGGCGAGACAGGCCGATTTTAAGTGAGTAGAAAAGAGAGAAGCGATTTTCTCAACTAACCTAAAAATCGACCAGTCTTGCCCGACACGACTTTCATGGGAAGGCATGTGTGGCCCATCACATAGTGTGTCCTTGCACTACTTCTAAACAACGGCGGCACAACTTAATGGGTAAAGTGAAAATAATTCTCATTTTATTTAGGATTTTGAAATGAAGGAAGACCCAACAAAAAAAAAAATACAAATATCTCACGCAATTTGAAGCACTGCCCGAGTTCAAAAGCTGGTTACGCAAAGATTTTTTCTTCGGGAAAAAAAAGGGATTTTTTTACTTTTCAAAGGGGAAAAAAGTCATTTGGTGTTAAGAAAAGGGGATTTTTTTTCTTAAAACCTGGGAACCTTGGCGTGCGGTCATTTTGTCTTTAGTGTGATTTGTAACCGTGCGCGGCAAGCTTCTAAAAATGTTTAAAAATATTAAAATGAATAACAATTCGATTATTTGTAATGTTTTTAAATCAATAAGAGGAAAAAAAAAACTAAATTATGATGGATTTTCTTTCGATTTTGTTAATGGTGCTGTGAACTAAGAAAAAACAAAAGCTATAATTGTAAAGTGCATTTAAATACAATAAAAGAAGAAAAGAAGAAGGAAATCATTTAATATGTATACATAATCATGAACCAAATGCTTTACGAAAGCGGATTGCGGATGTTTTAACAAAAATAAAACAGTGTGCTGAAAGAAGTGCAGACAGAAGAAGCAAAATCATTCAAGACAACATAGCAAGTTGCAGTCGCGAAGTAAGCGCTAATCTACCTTCGAAATCAACACTCAACAGTCAACAGCAAATAAAAAGGGAGAGGAAGAAGGCTCTACAACTAGAACCATTAGTTGCGCCGAGTACGATAGACTTTATTTTCCCCGATGACATTAAGTAGGTATTTATATGAGCAGCTTTTTATACAGAACAAGTATTTTAACAAAACTAAAGTTAATTCTGATCATAATTTGAAACTTACTTCATGTAAATTTTGGCACCAATGGAAAGGTCATTTAAATTCCGTTTGAATGATACAAAACTTTCCTTAACGCATTAAGTACCCATTTAAAAATTTTAGAATTTAGAATTTTTGAAAACTAATGAATGAATTTGATAGTATTGTACAGTACTTAGCTTTTATACGACTTTTCTAAAATCGTTCCTTGTGTTTGCTTTCAAAGAATACGTAAAACAACGTCAAATATTTGTGTTTTGACAATCGGATGATCTGAAGTTTAAACGGCAGAATACTGTAGTTTAACTTAAACTATAGAATGAACTCTGTTCAAGGTTTAAACGAAATTCTGAAACAGAATTAATTGTTGAACTAAAGTTTAAACTAAAAGTGTAGTTTAGCTGGACGGACCTGTTGAAGATACTGTCTTTCGTGTTGACACTTGCCCTGCACACTATCTGCTCCAGTACGAGATTGAAGAAGTCGCATGATAGCGCGTCTCCTTGCCGAAATCCGGTGCATGTTTGAAATAGTTCGGAAGAGCTACTTCCAAACTGCACGTTACAGCGCGTGTTTTGCAGCGAATTCGGCCAATGCCATATAGAGCTCCTGACAATGTATGCTATCATATGCGGCTTTGAAGTCGATAAATAGGTGGTGAGTTTGATATGCCGGGCCGGAAGCCACACTGGTGCGTGGCGATTAGTGTGTTGCAGAACGGTTTTAGACGTTCACACAGTACGTTGGATAGGATCTTGTATGCGACATTAAGCAGGGATATGCCTCGATAATTCTTGCAAGACATAGGATCGCCTTTTTTGTAGATGGGGCATATGGAGCTGATAGTCCAGTCATCGGGCATATTTTCGGCTCAGGTTTCGATTATGAACACTAAGCAAATTTATTTTTTTGTTAAATTGACTTATTCTAAAATATTCTGTAAAATACATTTTCTGCGGAAACTTTTTTTTCTATTTTTTTTTTTAATTTTAAAGTTTTCAATTTTCACAAAAAAGTAGGTATGTATTTTTATTGACTGAAAATATTATACCTATTGCTAAATACCCCAGAGTAAATATAATTAAACTTTAGCTCCAGACGCCTGCCAGACAGTTGTTGACATACCCTTAGCGGAGCGACGAAGTCGCGTGAGCGTCTAAGCCCCGCGACAAAAAAGGGATAAAATCCTGTTAGCGAGCGAAATGAGCCACACACCCCATACAACAGACTTTCTTACAGGCGCCTATCTGACAGTTTTTGTTATAGACTTATTGAGCTATGTAACTGGAATGAGTCACATATAAACATGATTTGATTAAAAAAAATAAAATAAAAAAAAAAATATTAAAATTTAGACAAAAAAGAGTTTAAAAAAAATTTAATTTCCTCGGGAAAAAAATATTATATTTATGTTTTTATGCCATTTTAAGCCAGGAAAAAAATAAAAAAAAATTTGCTCAGTGTTCATAATGGAAACCCGCCCCATATTTTCTTCCACCCATACTTGGTTGATGATGTGGTGCATGCTCCCTACCGAAACGTCCCCACCGTAATTAAAAAGCTCCGCTGGTAAACCATCATCTACTATTCCCTGCGCTTCGGTGACTAGGTTTCTTTCGCTGTCTCTAAGAGCATACGTTCCGGTTTTGTAGCCAGCAGCCAGTTGCTTGGCTTTTTTATAAAACCTCCGGATGCTATTACGATCGCGCGACTCTTCGATCTCCTTGAGCTGGGAAGCTGCGTAAGCCCTTTTCTTTTTCACCTTTTTCCTGTACACGCAATCATCATCATACCACGGGCTCTTTCTCTGGGGTGGCTGGTAGGTACCCTACAGTGGTTTCGGCTACCTCCTTGATGATGTCTCAGTACTGGCACCACTGATTGTTGGCGACTGTGGTAGGTGAGAATACTACGTATAAAAACGATTATAGATATTTACTTTCTATATAAAAACCTACATACGTAGATTTTTTTTATTAAGAGTAGTATCTGTGCTAATTAGAGTCGGAAATATAGAAGTGAACTCACAGTGGATAATTGGTATATGTATTTTGTCATCAAAAGTTATCATTGTGTTGTTCGGTTAGTGGCAAAATCAGACACCCTCCAAAATAAAACTCCTTCAAATTTTCAGCGACGTTTCGTTTATTCTTTGTAAACTTTATCAACAAAGAATAAACGAAACGTCGCTGAAAATTTGAAGGAGTTTTATTTTGGAGGGTGTCTGATTTTGCCACTAACCGAACAACACAATGGATTCTACAGACAATAACCACTTAACAAAAGTTATCATACCATTTTGTGAGCCCCTATTTTCTCATGAATAATATGTTATTTTGAATACATCGGGATTGCCCCGTATAACCATAACAACCAGAGTTTCTGACATTCGATCAATAAACTAAAACGATATTGCCTATATGTAGTTCAAATCAACTCCATAGGCATTTGATGAATGGATGTTTGAATTTTCTCTTGCATTGGTCACAACTCACAACCGGTGAGATAAAGCCAAGCAAATAACAAAGCAATTGTCAAAGAAATCCAATGTGGGACGACAATAAATCGACCTGTGAACCATCGCCCAACAAAACTACACATAGTTTAGGTATACTTGTGTACATATTATATATGTTTGTATGCACTTATGCAGTACAGCCTGCATACCTACTACTATTTCTATTTCGTCCTGGTATCAAAGAGGATTGAAATTGAAAGGTCATTTCACCATATTGCTATCAGAGATATCACAGTTAGCTATCATGGGATACGGTGTACCATTATATAAGACCACAAGAATGACAACAAATGACATTCATGGATTGGACATATTTCAATTATGCGGTTGGAAGTCCCCTAAGCAAGTTACAAGGAATCAATGTTCAGCTACTAACCACGTTGGGAAATAGTCATTCGTGTCTTATTGCATTTTTAGATAAACTGATTTGATTAAATTGAGATTGTAATATTTTTTTTTTAGATAAATGCACGTATCATAGAAGAAGAAAATGAATCGGGGCATAACATTCCTTCCTCGGGTGCTAACTAATTATAATAATTTTTAGTCCTGGGCTTAAGAAATATCCTCATTCTATGTTTGTTTACTTGGAGCCCCGAAAAAAATGACTAACTAGCTTCCTTTATTGGTGACATCCAATGACTTTATGCTATAACGTCTCAATCATATTCATACGTCAAAAGGTTCGCCTTGGGGTGGGAGTAAAACCTTAAATCTCACTTGTAAAGCCAAGGTGCCGAGCTACCCGTGAGGGACCTATATGGAGGACAATATTAAATATCAGGCTGTGGTAACTGAGTATGTAAAGCATCATTTATCTAGCCAACCAAGAACAACGGACAACTTTCACGTTGCCATCATAGATGTGATTTCTAAAAATGAGAAAACAACGATGGAGCAACATTAAAGCCAAACCAGGGATTGTTGTGGAAAACGTGTTCGCTTATAAAGAAAATAACCTGTCCTACTTTTATTCTTCGGATACTATAAGAATTTTCTTGGCTCATGCATCGCTACGATCAGCGAAGTAAAATTTATCTAGATCGCGATGTCTCTAGATTTATATTTCTGTCGCCTTCTAAATTAATTACATACATTACATCACATTTAGTTCGCGTGGGTTTGTATCCCAAGTTTTCCCAATCGCACAGCATAATGTCCGAAAATGATATTCTGGGGAATTTAAAGCCCGACAGTAGCGAAACGAACCATTCACTCCCAAATTATTTTCGATGGCGGTCGAAATTCATATTGTCTGATTTAGTCTGCGTGGTCTAAATTCACATGTCGATAATAGATCTAAAAATTACACTCTAGTTGCATTTTTAAAGACATTGAAGAAGTTTTCAACAGTGTCAATACTGATACGGTACGTAGAATGCCGAATAAGATGAAAATTAAGGGTAGCCTGAAAAATTGAAGCATGTAAGTGCCTACCTTAAGGATCCATCCATCACTATCATATTTGGTACTGTCAATCTCAAATTCTCTGGGAATCAGCTCAATTATCTCAATGCTCCCTTTTTGGTGATGGTGGTGGTGGCCCACCACCTGTCCGCAAAACTTCACGCCGGTACTCGGAGCTGGCTTCTTTTGCCCTTTGCTCCATGGCCCGCTACTGAAACTGAAGCAGAGCGACATCCCGCTTTACGTCGCTTACTCTGTTGTACCTGGAAATAAGAAGTTATACCTAATATTTTGTGTTATTATTTTTTTATTTACTCACGAAATCATTATTTGTTCCCATCGATCTTTTTTTAATTTGTTTGTGTTAGTGTCCACGGTTTTGTCTTCAATAATCCGGATAGCTTCCGCGCAGAGGTCTTTCAGCAAAGACTAAAAACAAATTATAAGTTTGACAATGTTCTGACCTGCGTGCCTACAAATGTAAATATAAATAGGTACATTCCTTGTCGCCTGAGCCCCAATTTTCTGTCCGCTTTCGCTTCGGACGTTTTTGCGCGCCTTCCATTTCTGTTGAATAAAATAGGATATATGAATTATTACAGTAAATGACGCTTATAAGAAACTCCAAAATGCCACAATTTTTGTTTCTTATAAGCGTGTGTTTCTTATATCTTAAACACGGATATAAGAAAAAAGTTTCTTATAAGAAATACAGAAACAGAAGTTTCTTATAAAAAATGTTCTTTCAGAAAGAAAACTTTCATCTATTTTTTTAGTATTTTTGAACGTTATTTTTGAAAAACTCTTCTTCTTTCTCTGTGACAAATTGCAAGTTCTGGAAAAGAGCCGTTATTCGTCGTATTATTTCGAATGCTAAGCGTATAAAAAGACTAAAAATCAAGAAGAAGTCACATCTTAACCCTGTTCGAAAAGCGCAAAGCCTCCGTTTTTGTCACGCACATGTGATCTGGACTTAGTAGAAGCATTGTGTGGTCTTCTCAGACGAAAAGAATTTAACTTGGAAGCCCCGGATGGCCATAGCTACTATTTCCATAACCTCCGCAAAGAGACTAATCATTTGGACCGGCTGCATGTGAATTTCGCTCAATTTCGCTAAATTATTTGGCCAATTTGTACATGCATCCCTTCCAAACCGGATGTGTGAATTTTGGAGCAGAAAGGTGGCTCAAAACACAATTGAACAATTGTTTTTTAAATCTAAAATACTCCAATTGCCTTAAATTTAAGTATTGTTTGTGTTAAAAATAAGCAGAATTCTCTAAAATGTTTTTTTTTTATTTATTTTTTTATTTAAGTGTTCTATTCAAGTGGCGCAATTTGGGACCAGTGGGCGATAGAAAACCGACCTTAGGGGGTGTTCGAAAGCTCGTTAAATTATAAAAAAGGGAGAAAAGAAAAAGTAGGAAAGATATTAATTTTATATCTATAATATGCTATTAGAGTTTATTTTCAATATAAATGTGAATAACGAAAACGATCTTATAAAATGGCTACTTGCCTCAGCGGTGGTTTAATCTCAAGTGAGCTATGTTAATGGAAGATGGAGAGATCATGGGTGGGAGATTACACATAATGTGTTGTGAGTACCGGATAATAGAGAGGATGTTGTTGAATGGGGAGTTAAAATTGGGAGATTGGTAGATTGGGAGATTTCGGAGTTACAGGGTGTGGATATAATTATGTATGTATGATACAATTTAAATAAATTATACAATCTACTGAACAGGGGGTGTGCTATTCAAGTGGCGCGGAGTGTATAAGTTTTGTTTTAATTGAAATATTATTTTGTGAATTTTTTTTAATTCTTTATTTCAATTTCACAAATGAACAACTGAACTGACATTTATGGCTTTTCTTAGAGTTCAGAAATGCATCTATTTCCTAAAGGCATTTACATTTCGCATTTAAATGGGGCTTTTTTTTTGTTTCTTATACACATCATATTTCAGAGGAAAACTGAGATTCGGTGTTGTAAAAACAGTTCATTATATCAGTGTTTTTCTCATAAGCGTGTTTCTTATAAGGTATGTTTTTTACATTGGTGTAAATGTGCTCGTACACGGTGCTTTTGTTCAGGTTTCTTATAAACGTGCTTTTCTTATAAGCGTGTTTCTTATAAGCGTCATTTACTGTATCAACTAAAGGGTCCGCCAAATAACTTTTTGAAAATGCTATAAAAAAAACTACTGAATATTTTCTCAAATTTCTTTTTTTATTTGAAAGTACAATCCTTCCGGATAATAATGGAAAATAATTTGATTCAAATGGCTGCCTCGGCTGGCCATGCAGTAGCCTACACGATCGTTCCAATTTTTAAGCACATTATCGATTGTGTGCAGCTGTATTTCACCAATGGCTTCACGAATATTGTCCTTTAAAGCGTCAATTGTCTCTGGCATGTCGGCGTAACACTTATCTTTTACGGCACCCCACAAATAATAGTCCAACGGTGTCAAATCGCAGCTCCGCGGTGGCCAAACGACATCAGCTCTGCGGCTGATAATGCGATCTTCAAAAACAGGGCGCAAAACATCGAGTGTAGCTTCGGCTGTGTGGCACGTAGCGCCGTCCTGTTGAAACCAAATGTTGCCAATATCCTCCTCTTCAATTTTTGTGAACAAAAATTCGTTCAACATGGCCCGATAATGATCGCCATTGACTGTAACGGCCACTCCTTGCTCATTTTCGAAGAAAAATGGCCCAATTATGCCTCTGGACCAAAATCCGCACCAAACAGTGACTCGTTTTGGGTATATCAGCTTTTCAATGTAGATATGCGTGCGGGTTTTCTGTGCCCCAAATGCGACAATTTTGCTTGTTTACATACCCGCCAAGATCAAAATGAGCTTCATCTGAAAATATGATTTTTTTGGCAAAATCGGCATCTTCTCTAAGTCGATCGCAGGCCCACTTAGCGAAGCGAAAACGCATTGGATGGTCAGTTGTCTTTAACTCCTGAACCAATTGGACTTTGTATGGCGTCATACCAAGGTCTTTATGCAAAATTCGTCTCAATGATGTCTCCGAAATGTTCAATTGTTGAGAACGACGGTGAATTGATGTTGATGGCGCTTCACGCACACTTTCTGCCACAGCAGCAATTTTCTCGGGTGTACGCACTGTTTTTGGCTTTTCACGCTTTGGTTTATCGATGAGAATGCCAGTTTCTTTCACTTTTTTCACAAGATAACGAACATACGGAGCTGACGGTTCTTCTCTTCTTCCAAAATCCGTACGCAATTTTCGCACACATTCTGCAACATTACCATGATTTTCAAAGTAATGTCGCAATATTTCCCAGCGTTGTTTAAGCGTATACACAACCATATTCGTTCAGCGGAAGGATAAAACTAATTATCTGTCAAATGAGACATGAGCTAAGTGTTACCATTCGCGAAATAAGCACTAGTTGAAAAAAAAAACGTTAGATGGCGGACCCTTTATTACTTACATTTGATTTCTTTAATATTATAGGTATTTATTGCACTAATATCAAATAATACCTACTCACATTCGTGTTAATTTGTTATTGTTTTCTTTTGTTTGTTTTGTCACGAACGCACTCAGTATGTATGTATGTATTTTTGTACTTTATTGAAATTTTGTTTTTATACACTTTTGTTTCTTAATTCTATGTATAACACAGTCACTTAAGATTGCTTAGGAATATTTGCAGACTTAGAATTGGACAGGCTATACAAATTAGATATTCATTTTGTTTTATTTTAAAGCACATTAAAGTTTTTAAGAAGTATTTTCATTTTATTTTTATTTCGTCCAATCAACAAGACGATGTCTAATTCACGTACGCGCACTCTGTGGGATGATGACAGATGACAGCCAACATGATTGTAAACGACGTTTTCAGTACAATTTGGCGAAGTGCTGCCATAGCAAACATACGATAATAGGAAACACGTCAATTAGTTAATTAGTTTTATTTCTTTATAAATAACAAAAATTAACTAACGGGTTAAATGTGAAACTACTAGTTACGTAGATAACAAGTGAGTTAGAGAATGGTTTGAGATCTATTATTATAGGTCCCTATTATGTAGGTCCCTTGCTATTACGTTTTATCGGGATTGTGCTGTATTATATTATGAATTAATATATGGGTGTATTGCCCCCACCAAAATCAAGGTTCATGAACACAGCCAAAAGTATCACTCTGCTGGTGCTGGCTCCCTGGAAATAAAGACCAAGTTGTTTAAAAGTTGTAAAAAAAATGGTTGTGTTATGAGTATAGTAACGCCAAAGTAATCATTAAAGCGCAATGCCAGGACTTTGGTAAAAATAATAATTCACATTACATCACTTAAACACAGCATAATAAACACGTCATTAAAATAAAACATATCTCCGCCCTCCACCGGGCGCCACATTCATATCACATGGGTTCTCCCGGAAATATTCACCCTCAAAGTCATCTCACTGTATCATCTGAAACCTTTAGTACGTTAGGTTCTTCTTGATTAAACGTGCACTTTAGTGTACTCGTAAGGCTTACCTAAAAATGGACCGTGGACGACTGGACGTGTCGTAGACCTCACTCCTCGAGTGTGAGATGACTGAGGCATGCATGACCCCCAGTGGTTTGTCCATTGTGTCACAAAAAGTAATTATTTAAAGACTCGAAGGATAATTAAAAATTTCTGTTTGGGATTGCGAAGTATTTAATTGATACTTTACCACTGTAATCGTATTTACGTTCACAGAGTGCATACGTGGTGCACTCGGAGGAAAACTGCATTTATCGGTCTCTGCACTCTGCACTGTACTTTCCATACACATATATTAATGAATTTCTGGAGTATAGCAATAATTTATTTCGGATGGAGATTACTTCGAATTGGGATTAAATCCTTAAATTAATTACCTTTCAATTTGGCCTCGTGAAATCCTTGTAAAAGGATAGATTAATGTTTGTGACAGTTGAAATGAACGAGCAACATTTAAAGCACTAGGGAGTAATTAGAATAAGTAATATGTAGTTTGTGATTGATGCAGAATCCCTTGTGAGAATAGAAACCTATTTTAAACGTCAAGGGTAATTATTCCATCAGTCGGAGAAAAGGGATACAAAAATTGCATGTTGATTTGACACGAATGTAGGTAGTTATTGCATTGAGAGCTTTCTCATGACAGCTATATCTTCAATTGCATATGTATTAGCTATTCACTAAGATAGGACAAGGGAGCAATGCACTGACTGAATAATTAATGGAATTATTAAAGTTAAAGTAAAGGAATGATTAATATGTTTAACGTAATTTTTATCTAGAGAAACTAAATAATTGACGCAACATTCCATATAAGAACATTGTTCTAAATTGTTTCTAGATATCTTATTTTTGGGGCGAATGGTGTATAATTTTATGTCGAGTCCAATGTATAGGAATACTCTCGGCGGTTTGTCAGACGTTCGTAAGAGATGGCGCAGTGAAAAAAACTTAATGTATGTTTTCCGGCGTCTGATCCAGACAACCCTCGCTCATTAGTCTAGATCTAGAACATTAATCACTGATCTTACAGACAGACCTTACATAAAATATAGTGATCAGATAGTATGGATAGGTCACGACGAGGAATGGAAACCCTAACCCCAAATATTTGATACCATATTGTAGGTAAAAGGGTACAGAAAAAGCACTGAAGTTACATACAATTCATGAGCTCAAAATATACCTACCAATATGCAATTGGTCAGTTTGTAGATATAGTGTCTTCTTTCCTCTGGACTAGATGCGTGTATAGTGCTGAGACACCACTCATAATGCATTAATTCATCCGATTGTACAGGGCTGATGGCTCTCCCCCAAGCACTGCTATAAAAACTTGTAGGTACACTACACTACACATATCTTCACAGTTGGATGGCGTAAAGCCAAAGAATGGAACGGGAAAAGCACTTTTCTCAGATGAACTCAGTATCATCCAGTCATACCGATCGGCAGATTATTGCAGCAATTTCCAGGCTGAGATCTACGCAATTAAATAAGGTTTTAACAATGGAAATACCAGCAGTCCAGCGGCTGCTTAGTAAGTTAGTGCCTTTCGGCATTCAGACTCAACATCATATACGGTATACTGTTGCGTTGGTTTTCTGGCCATTTTGGTATGGAATGGAAAGAGACATCGGATTAGCTTGCCAAATTCGGTTCTGAATTAGCTGATAGACAATCTGCTAGGTTCCACATTTCACTTTCACTCGAAATGAAATCGGAAACGAATTTTTGTGTTCTACATTTCACTGTCCTCGATTTCGATTTTAAAATTTTCGGAATAGAGACAAAGTGAAATTATGATTTCGAAAAAATTTCGGAGTTTCCGAATCGCTCGAAATGAAGAACACTGAAAACAAATTCACTCAATTTGCAATTTCGATTTCACTCGATTTTTGGAACCTAGGTGAATATCATAGCATTTTAACACAGCTAAGAGTTTTATTGATAAGGTTACATACAATTTGTTTAAATGTTTAAAAGTTTAAAAGATCCTAACATACATTTTAATAGAAACCAAATCCGAGTAATCGTCAGTTTGGTCATATTAAACGCATGTCCCCAACCAGGATCGCACGACGTCTCCTAGGTAGGCCCAGTATGAGATGGTTATATCAAGTTCATAATCTCTCCTCTACACCCGTATGAGGATTGCCCTTGATGATTTAGAGACAATGTCGGAGAATCGAGAGCTATGGAGGGTCCACTTGAGCAACCTATACTCGCAACCCACTTAATGGATAAGCGGACCATTGAAAACGATTGAATGAATATTTTTGGTTTAGACGAAGACACCGATCACTTTTGCTGGAACTAAGAATAAATAGTAATCCATTTGATCTTCCTAATGCATGAGTTTTATTCAGCTCTTTAGATTGGATTGGAACAATTTACAAAACACGAATACAATCATTTCATTTCAAATTCAGGTAAATTGTATTTCTAATTATGACGATGTAAAGTTGGATATTTATTTCAAGTCTTTTTCCTAAAAAGATGTTCCAGTATTTATTACACAATTATTTAGTTTGAAATAATTCAAAATAAACTCTTTTCAGACTGCATTTTAATATGTTTTTTGCGCAAATTTGATCAGGTGCCTACCGTCTATGCATAAAAAAAAAACTCTGCGATTTGATTTGACAGCTTTGTAACAGATTTTCAAGTTTCGATCTTCCATAACAGATTTTCATAAAAGTTCGAAACCCTGAATACGATTTATAAAAGATCTTTTATGGTCGAGATCTTTTATGATTCATAACAGAATAACAGATTTTGCCGAATAGGCCTAATTACCCCGAAAATATATGTTTTGAGTGTGTTTCTTTTTGATTTCTTGGTTATTGGGGGTCATTTTCTTGAGCAAATTTTATTAGGATGTAAGACTGTAAGCTTTTCATAGGAATTCATTGGAACCTGTTCTGGAATTGACTAAGAAGTTGAACAGAAAAAGTTGTACGTACGAAAAAATTAATAAATTCGTTTCTAGACAATGTAGACTAGATTAAACAACACGTTTTTCATTCGAAAGTAAAAAAAATCTTTTTTTTATTTGAACACACCAAGCGAAAGAGAATGTTACAGAACAAAAAATTTTGTTTTCTTGTTTCGTTTGGTGTGGAATTTGCGACTTGCTTTTAGTGTTGGTCGGACTCAGACGATGAAGTTGTGCAAATCTTTTTTACATTTTAAAAACAACAGGTTAACTATCGGCAACTATCGGAACATGTTCTTCTGTTTTGCTTTTTCTTTGGTGTGGGTTGCGCTCTAAGAAAGTAGGCAATTATCGTCAACGACGTTGGTTCGAAACAGTTTTATTGCATTCGGTGTATTTTTGACAACCACCACCGAAACACTTAAAAACAAAAACATGTGTTTTGTTTCATTTGCTTTGGTGTGTGTTGGCTCATAAGAAACAATGTGCTCTTGTTTCACGAAACAAAAAAACACGTTTAGCTTTATCGATGAGTTTTCAACCTTAGATAACAATTGCTAAATTTTTTTTTTTTTTTTAACTAACTTTATAATTCATAAGCAACATTTTAAGACCAAGATTGTGTTCAGTCATTAAGTTTAAGTGATCCAAAAAAGCAACAGAATTTTTTTTTCGGTTGCATTTTACTGATAGCTATAGCTACATAAGCGACGCCTAAGAATTGGTTGTTATTAGAATATTCAAACTGCATGCAATAGTGGTACAAAAGCAATAAAAGTGCAGCTCTGTTTTGTAAAAAAAAATCGAAGTGGCAATATGGTTTGTAGTTTCAGTGGTCTCTCTATTCGTTGACAGAAAAACTCGCCGACGTACCTCGTTTCATTGTGAATTGCCGGACGAGGTTAAAGCGACAACGAGGCGAGAGCGATTCTCGCCTCGCTCTCGTCTAGTTATCACGCCCGCATTGTGAACGAGGCATCAATGTATCGTAAAAATTGCGTGAAGATTTTACATGGTGGATAGTGCAAACTATCACCCTGATCTAACCTTGTCCAATGTATTTAAAGATAAATAAATAGTTGGTGCAACAGGTCTGTATAGGCACCCTAGCCACAGCTTCTTTTAACTATTCGTTTGTGTGAGTTTTTATTGTTTAGGACGGCTGGAAAAGGTCTACAATTTTATGCCGAGAATGTCTGAATTGAGAATTCAGGACAGTTATACTCTCGGATGTTTGTTAAGCGTTTAAGAGAGGTAGAGCAGTGGAACAAATAGTTTGTATTTATTCAGGGATCGAATCTGGGAAACCCTTTCATAGTAGTAATCGATCACACTAACTACTGAGCCGCATTGCGCCCACCTGAAGGCTGAACTCTTTTCTATCCGGTAGGTACTTGTAATGACCTTATCCTTAACATATCTTTACAATACCTTCTCTTATATCTGCATAACATACCTATAGGACTCGAAGTATGTCTAAGAGGGTACTGCAAGGTTAGCACCTACGGTAACTAGTTTCACATTAGGTAATTCTACAACATTGCGTTCCGATCTAGGGAATTCGTCCTGGAAAAGGAAAATGTGTCTTCTTGGCAAGTGCCAGCTTACAAAGTGGTAGGTTGTCTTGTCAGCCATCTCATGGACAAAAGTATCCAGCTATTCCATCTTTTTTCACCCATATTCCCTTTCAAAGTTTGCTCGTATAAGCGAAGAACCAATCTCAAGGAACGGGTGCCAAAAACTATGTTGAATTCGCAAATATTTACCTTCCTCACAATCAGTTTCAGTTTCAATATCCATCAAATCTAGGATAAGAGCCCTCTAAAGATAATATCCACGCATAGTGTGAAGAACGTACATAAACTCATACCAACACAATGTAGTATAGTACCATCATCAAAAATAAAAAGTCGAATGTGATAAGTTTGTGCTAAGTTCTAAAACTTCTGTAGCACCTTGACCTATGCTCACTACGTAAATGATTGCTCAGTGGAAAAAACAAACAAAGAACGGAAGAAGCTAAAGTGGGAAGTTCTGTCGAAGAGTTATCTCTTGGAAAACTCTAAGGTGTAGAACGGAACAACGTTTCCGGATTTGAAATTTAAAGGAATTTTTGCAGTTACCATCAGTTGTGCTCTTTATTCCTTTTGCCAAAAAGAGTTTACGAAATGAAATCCAATTTGAAATCCACACAGATGCACTAGCATTTGTGCACTTCACATGCGAGAGAAAAGTTTTTGCGGAAAAGCACACAGTGAAACAGATTTTGAAAAATTCTCCCTACAGAGAGTATAGACGTAGGTATGGGGATTTATTTAAGCGTGATTATACTTATTCAGGAATGGCGAGGAGTAAATCCTTTGGAGTACAGTTAAAAAGGATTTCCAGCATAAAATAACCAATAGTGTTCTTTGAGAAGTGAGAGAATAGTCCAAAGTGGATAATGGTCCATTGAACATAAAAGCAGAAGATACTGATGCTCAACTCAAATCATATAGGTGTGCACAGTGTGCACACTAAGAACTCATTATTGTACAAAAAGGAGTAATAGGAATTCTTTTCAAATACGAATTTGTTAATCATTTCAAAAGGTAAAATAGATGAGGGATGAACGCAAACCAGGGTGGGTGGTCTGGATGTTTCTACATTATTGAAATTGAAATTACAATTTAATTTAAACTAATTTAAACCATTTTTTGTAGTTCTATACCTAAAACTAAAGCTAACAAATCTGTCGGTCCACTCTGTGTAAACATGACAATTCAAGATTGATGCCACAAACTACAGCGATTGTCCTTGCGACTTATTGTTTATCATAGCGAATGCGTGACGAACCGGACCGGAAACGGACGGCAGTCTTATTTTTATATAAATATAGATTTGTTTAATTTATGTTAATTTTTCTCAGAAACTATTAGATGCTCTCTTAAAGCTAAAATTATTTTGATAACTGGCTAATTATGAAAAAATATTGGTTGAATTATATTCTTGTGTATCAGGAAAATGCACATCAATGTTCCAAATTTTCCAACTTTTGCCCCAGTAATTGTCAAGAAATAGCATTTGAATTTTCTTTTGCAGATAGTTAGCTAATATTTTTTTTGATTTCATTGTCAAAATTTGCCTCCATTCTTTTTCCCTGTAAATATACTCAGCATTTATATCTTCAGGTCCCAGTCTTAGACTATCTTCCTGGCAAATTACATTATTGGTTCATTGGATTGATTCTGAGATTTAGTCCGGGTCTTCCGTTGGTGCGTCGCTCCTGATTCCAGACAGAGTATGTAGTTCTTGGGACGGTATCGGATACGCGGTCGGTCTTTATGGTGGTCGCTCGATCCGGGTGGGCAGTGGTGGTTGACGGCTGTTGCTTCTGCACGGGGTATTTTATTCTTAACCCTAGAATGCATAAGGGTTTTTGAATAACGTTAACACATATGGAGTTCCTGAGAACCCCAACACTTTGGGTTGAAAATACCAGCAACCTATAATACAATATTATAAAATTTATTTATTTTATTTTAAAGTTATGTATTTATTGACTAAATTAACAAAAAAAATGACATTGCATTCACAGCCTTAGTAATTAAAAAAAAAATAATGACAGTGGTTATTAAGTGGTGACCATATAGTGTTTTAAAAAATGAAAGAAAATGTAGATTTTTAATCTTTAATCTTCCAAATTTTTTTTTGTTTCTGAAAGGAGACATTTATGGCAACATAAGCATATGTAAAAAGTTTTGATTTTGTAAGTCCTATCCGCATATTTTTAATCTTTTTTTTCAACATAATAAAGACAGCTATGTATGTACAGTACGCCTAACTTCGCAGCGGCGGTCTGGGCAAATGTGCCTTTGGCAAGTACTGCACGCCATTTTTGTCTTTTTTTTCGCGTATCTTAGGATATAAAAGCACCTTCCCTGCTTTGGAATCTTCTTTTGAGGTTCTCTTAATAAAATATCCTCGCAATGCTGTGGATCGCCTTCCATTGATTCTCTAAGCAATTTGTCGATGGTACTGCAATTGTGGAACATTTGTAATATAATTCTGAAATGATTCATTAACTTACCTTGCTAGAGTTCCAAAAATTTAAGAAAAATTATTCACTTCACTTGTCTTTCAAAAATAAAATTACACATATGGGGTGCCAACCCCAGTGACCACGATATCTACAGTCCGGAGAGAGGAAATGCACTAAACTTCTTTCAGGAATAAAGTAGTAACGAAATAAATAAATGTCACGGCACTCTTCAAAAATACCTAACTACTTTTATTTTAAAAAATGTAACCGTTTTAATTTTGAAGTGGGGTGCGCACGCACCCCATATGCATTTTAGGGTTAAGACCTCTTGTTTTAAAATTTCGATTCGCTGTGGGGCCCTGTGGAGGTTCCTTCCAGGGGTCGGCAGTAGGTCAGACTGTCCCTTTACTTCACCCGAGGTGCTGGGAGTCGGCTGTGCGGGGTTTGTCGGTTTCTCCCAGATGGCTGTATCTTGGGAGAGAATGCTGTTTTCCTGCCATCTCCTCCAGGCGTCTTCCGCCTGTGTCCTTTGTTCCCTGATGGTGGTCAGCCGTTCTCGCTCCGTTTTCCTTTGGGATGATTTTGAAACTGGGAACCGGTTGGTGGCGTCGAGCTCATCGTTGTGAAGAGGGCTACCTCATTACGTGACGGTGCGGTTACCTTACGGGGTCGGGTTGGTCGGCGGAACATGGGTTCGGTCATCTTGGCGATTGTTGTTTCCTCTATGGCTGTGGAACTCGAACTGACTTGTTCGGTTTTGGTGGCCCTCCTTTTATATTCTTTAAGGTCTCGGACGTGTGCGCATTGTGTGAGAACACCTCGTTTATTTTGGCTGGTGGGTCGTCGGATAACGGCTATTGCCGGTGAGTCGTATCTCACGACTTCGCACGGACTGTCGTATTTTGGGGCTAATTTTTTGGTGAAGTGGTTTATCCCTGATGAGAGGACCCAGTCGCCGATACTCGGTCGCCATGCTCACCGTCGGAGGTTGTGGTGTCTTCAGTACCGGCTATAGGGGGGGGCGATCGGGCCTCTGGCACCTAGAATGCGCCGAGGTACACTTAACTTCACTGAATTTGAATACCTACTCAGCATTTATCTACCACGGCCTGTCATTTTGTTGCTTGTCTTGTCGTATTCCCCTATAACTTATGTGGGGCGAAAGAGAGACGCACTGAGCGACTATAGAACCCATATATTCTAGTCTCTGTAGAGTGAATGCGCTTAGAATAACACTTCAGGAGCGCTTCAGATGTTTAATTTGGGGGGAAGTCCGAATAATACGCGCTGGGAAGCTCGAATTGATATCGTTATCACTTAAGTGAATTGCATGATTCTTTGGTTTCCTTGACCGATGTTATCTAATAAAGCGATGCTGCAACGTCACGTCGTCACACAAAGAGACCACACTGGCAGTAGAGCTAAAAGATTCTATTTTTTGTTTCGCTGATAATATGGTACGACGTTTTGTTTCAAATCAACGTTCTGAGCAAAGTAAGTAAGTAAGGGAGCTTCCACTTTCCACACCGAATGGAACAAAAAGCCTTAAGCAAACAAAACTGATTTTCTCTGTGCTTTTGAAATTTAAATATACACACGTTTTTATAGCAACATTCGTTTTTGCTTTGTTTGTTTCTGCTTCATTTGGTGTGGGTTCAGCCTAAGTCACCTAAGATCAAACTTGTCGACTTTACCGAAATGCTTAACAAACGTTGCTGTTATTTGGACAAACAGATTTCGAACAAGCCATTTTAACAGCATGCATCTGAATTAGCCATTTTTCAAACCAGTAGCGCAATTAAGACGCATTAAACGTATACCGGGTGAAGGAGCTTGACATATATTCACTCGACAACAATGTTCCGAATGACACATTTAGATTTGATTTTAGCGATTGACTTGATGACTTCAACTGTGTGCTACTTTGGTTGACTGCAAACTACGGATGTGTGTCCTATCCGATTGCAATTATAGCACTTCCAATTCCTCGCCCGACTAGACTTGCAATCATGATGACGACCACATCTTTGACATTTTCCCCATTTGCCACTATTCGAATTGGACTTCGACTGATGATTTTCCCGATGATGTTTATGCTGCGGACTTGAAGATGATGTTTTGACAGCAAATTGTGTAGAGATCCTTGCGTGTATGGCCTTGGATTCTTTCGAGAACATTCCCATAGTAAGTGCCACATTGCAGCATTTTTCAAATTTTAGCGAAGAGTCATTTAACAAAGCACGCAAATGACTTGAACTGAATTGGCTTTAATTCTTCCATTCTTTCACAGCACTTTGTTCTTGCGAAATTTAGATATATATTTCGTGAAGTCACCAAAACCACATGTTTGCACAACTTCTTTTAAGTGAAAGATAAACTCCTGAACACTCTGCCCTTCTTCTTGGACAATTTTGTTGAATTTGTACCGCTCCACACGAATATTTAATCGCAGTGCAAAGTACTTTTGAAGAGCTTCGATTAAATCCTTATATGAGCAATCTGATGGGCTTTTCAGTTGTACAAGTGATTTGAGTATTTTAAATGTATTCTTCCCGATTAAACTCAATAAGATCAGAGCTTTTTTGGAATCGGCTATACCTACCTACTATTTATTTCAAAATAAATTTGTAGGCGTTCATTGTACGTATCGAAATCCTCACCCGGCTCAAATTCTTCTAATTTTCCCATCATAATTTGACTATTTGACATTGTAGATCGACGATTTTTTGCACACGTTTTTTAATTTAGTTTTTTTTTCTTTTGTGTGTTGAATTGATTGATTAGGATTTATTAGGACTACTTCTTGCTTTTTAATTCATTATTTATTTATTTTAGAACACTTATAATTAGTTATACAATTCAATATAATATTAGGTAAATATAGAGTTTTAAGTTTACTCCTCTGTGGTCCGTCATCGACTGATTGTCGTATGATGTATGGACGAGTACATGAGATGACACATACTTCGACTTGTCAGTGTGCGTCCATCTATCTTTATATATAAAAAATATAATAATATGATGCTTAATATAATATACTACAGAGCTGTTGATGAACCAATAACTGATCCAAAAAAAAGTTTGAAATTGATTTTTTTAACGCTCTTTTGTACACCGCACAGTGTGAAATTTTCGCATTCTAGCAGAACTTAATTCCAAATCTTACTATTGGCATCTTTTGTATGCTAATTTGACTGAAAAAGGCCGTTTTGTGTTAAAGCAAGTCAAATTTTAAAATTTACCGTACTATTTTTTTTTTTTTTTATTTTAATTTTAATTTTATTGATTTTTTATTTTTTTTTATTACGCTATTACGCTGGGAGGTGGTAATCTTCATTAGACGAAACTGAGCCCGTACTCAGTAACAGTGTGGTGATTTTTACCTTTTTACCCACTTACCCCTTCTCCCTTCTTCCCGTTACATGCGGTATCGTCAGTTTGTCGCCATAGCTCAAAAACATCTAGCCTTAACATTTAATAGTAATTGCAAAAAAAAAAATGTATGGGTGCTGCAAAAACGAGCACGAGATTACCTTTTTTTCTGATTTTAAAATAATCAGAGAAACAGAAAATGTAAAAATTGGCTTGAATCTAGGTGAATAACATTTTAAAACTCTACCCAAAGTGCAAGCTTTCGCCTTGTTTTTTGTTTTCTTTAGCCTGAGTGGAAATCGAACAAAAAAGTATAAACAAATTAAAAGGAAATAAAATCTACTTACTTTCGCATAAAGTGTAAATATAGTAGATATCAAAAATTCGTGAAATTTTTTCACAATCACTAAAGATTTAAAACTGGAATATTTACTAAATTTTATCAATAAATCGAAAAATTCTATATACTCTGTTTTTCGACAGAGAACCTTGACTTTAACCGCTTTCTGCACAATAAATTATGCAAATATACAGCTAAAATAGGCATAAACAAACGGTCCGTTATATTGAGAGCTGAGAAAAAAAGTTTTTGTTCATGTAAGACCAACTTCATTTCTTGAATAAAGTTCCGCTAGAATGCGAAAATTTCACACTGTGCACCGTACTTATATCTATGAAGGAAAGATTTCAACTGATGCAAGATTTTTCTGACACGTGGAATATTTTGTTTAACATAAAAAAAATTAATAAAATAAAAAATAACTCAAGCGACATTGTTCTGCACTGCAAGAAAAGTTATCGATCAACTTTAAATCTGATATTGATGGAGATTTGTTGCTGCGATGAAAATTTAGGTTTGCATTGCAATACTATCTCGAAGACAGTCAGGCAACAACAATTGAGACATTCAATTTTATCAAAAACCACAATCTTCAAGAGTTATATTCCAACACCTGGATATCGCACCGTATTCTGTTAACAATACCAGTGATCGTTGCAAGTGGCGGCGACCGCCGTTTTTGTAAACTAAAGTTGAAAACAAAGCACTGGGTCGATTTTCATGACTCATTTTTTGTTTTGTTCGTATTGCTGTATTTTAGGTTTAGGACAATTCAATGTTGCCAGATTTTTTTTTTTTTCAAAAAACTGTAAAATCCCAAAAAAAAACTGTATTTTCAACCAAAAAACTGTAACCTTCAAAAACCTAACGATTTTTTTTTAGTTTCATTAAACAAAAATAACACAAAACAATTCATTTTAAATAAAATAACATGCTTAAATACGAAGCACTACGATTTGAAGCACATTTTAATTTATTCTTTCAAATCTGAACTTTAAAAAAAAAACTGTAATTTGTATTAGGAGGTCATTTTAAAAACTGTAAGCTTGTCTAAAAAACTGTAATTTACAGTTAAAACTGTGAATATGGCAACGTTGGGAAATAGCCAAAAACAATTTGACAAGGGGCGCGGCACGTGAGCTCACATTTTGAGAAAATCTTTGACATAAAGGCCAAGAAATTTTGTAAAAATTGGACAAAGGTGCCACACCTCCCATACAAAAAAAATTTAAGTTGATGACTAATAGATTATTGGTACAACCCCCAAACACATTTTTCAAGCAATTTTTGTTTTGTTTTATTCCACCCTCAAACAAAATATTTTTTAAAAAGGTTAAGTAATTTAATTTCATAAGATGATGGATTTTATTGTTTTTACCTAGAACCGGATATATGTCTTGGCAGCGCAGACGCAGATATCCGCAGTTTCACCCAGCAATAAAACATCTGCACCATCACCATTAGGGGTCGTAAACTAATTAGGGATTCTCGTTACTGGCGACATATGGGGTAAAATCCAGCGAAAGCCAATACCTACGATCAACATGCATTTGCACGTTTTCCTGAACTCTGCCAGCAGTATGAATACGGCTGGAATTTCGAAATATAGTTCATTCAGTTTTATTTAACGAACCTTTGCAGTCGATACAATTTAAGAACGATTTTCAGTTTCTCCAATGAATATCAATTTTTTGAACATACCCATTTCCAACTATGTAATATGTCCAGTTGAAAACACGTGTACCAACTTCCAAATAAAAATAAAGTGTGCTAAAAGTGAGTTAGGGATGTTTTTTTGAGACTCGAAAAGTGAGTATAGTAAAGAGCCTCAAAAAAATACGCCTGCACCTGCAGTGAAATCATGAGAATACAGCATTTATATAGTTATTCCACGGTAGGAAGGTACCTACCGAATTCACTCCACGGGTGCGCTCTATGCAATATAGAGTGTTGCCTGTTATGCAACGTAATTAGAAAACGCAGCAAATTTTACATAATAAAATCGCGAAAACACATATATGCATATTTGTATATACAAATAAATTCGTTTCCTTAACTCCTGATTGTTCTGAAATATACTTTTCTTAGTGAACTGAAGGTCGACAGTTTTCATATACATAACTATCTTTTCCTTTGAATTTGTATTTTGTGTTTTGGTTTCGACGAGTATTATGAGACAAGGAGCGCACCGAAGTGGTGTGTCAGTGGCGTGGTGTCCAAGTGTCAGGTGTAGAGGCTGACATTTTGGCATTACAACTTCGTATTTTTGTTTCCCTGGAAACTAAAACCATGCGAAACGACCAAGAATTCAACATATGACGACATTTTTTAAGAACTGATGAATCGGTAGCACCGTACATTGTTTGCCTCTTCAGTGTGCGTTAAGTCACTTTCATACCTTTTCGCCAACATTTCATCGCCATATACCTCCTATGCCACCTGCCACTTGGTCACCACGCCACTGCTACACCACATCGATGCGCGCCTTGTCTTAGAAATGTTAGAAATGTTATTTGATAGTAAAATAAAAATCTTATAATTCGCTGTTAAAATGGTACAGTTTTTCGGTCTTGGTTTACAGCGCTGACCTGTCAAAGAGTTGGTCACGTTAGGTATATATATAATTCCTTCGGGGTAATTTGGAATGTAGGCAAGTTATGTTATCAAAACGGTGCTAATTGCAGGTCAATCTAACCAGACAGCCAACACCTACAGTAGGTACCTAGATTCGTGTTTTCCCATGTAGTATTTATTACAATTTTCTAGTTTAATATTACATTATATATTTCCACTTTCGCGTACCGATACGTCACGACAGTATTTAAATTAAGCTCAATGTATTGTTAGCAACATTAAGAATGTAAACTCTTTCAGTTTTGGAATTACATAGTTGCATTCTCTCTTTTACAGCTCTAAGACTACATTGTAAACTAAAAGTGCATGCGGATGAGGAAGCTTAAGGATTTGTATATTGGGGTTTGGGAAAACAGGTACAGAGCTTTCACTCAAAAGAGATTTCAGATTTGTTTCTTCGTACTCTTGTCAACTTCATTGGCTTAAGGATTTGTATATTGGGGTTTGGAAAAACAGATACAGAGCTTTCACTCAAAAGAGATTTCAGATTTGTTTCTTCGTACTCTTGTCAACTTAATTGGTATAATGTTTATTATTTTCTCCTTATTTCCTTAGAATTGTTGCCGCTTAGCCTGTGCTGAGAATTTCCATTAATTTAATTATGACTTCGAAATTATTTCAGAATGTAAGCTACTTATATTTTATAGGTACTTTTAGTATTATTTTAAAAGTTTGACATATACATACTTCAAACATTGGAGAATAATACTTGATGGTAGGATTCCGAATACATACAAAAACTCTCTTATTGATGGGAACCTAACATTTATTTATTAATAATTGAAGTACCTAGGTATAGTGTTTTGTAACCATTAGTTCTAAGAAGAAAAAAAAAACGACATTGACAAAGAAATATTATTATAATAAATATGTGCCAACAATAAAAGAAACACGAAAGAAAATCTCACCAAACCAACTAATGTCTAAGCATCAATCCTTCAAGTTCCATACAGCATGCTCCTCCCGTATAACAATTGGTGCTTCTGAAAGACCGATCTCGATCACAAAATTCCTGAGTTTAACAATTCTTTGAAATAAAGCCTGTGGCAACTACGATCCAAATCATACAAAAAATACGATTACCATAGAAGTCGTAATAAAAGCCATTTCTGTCAGGCAAAAGGGGGCCTAAGTTAATCACCACCATTAAGGACTATTCACATGGGAGCGAACGAACGAATTGATGAAATGCGAACAAACCACTTTTTATGCATTTATAAACAGAAAATTGTACATTTTATTATTCCAAGAGAAGGATAATTAATTATTCCATCAAAATGTATTAAGAAAAAAAAGTTTAAAAATAGTTTAAATAGCGAGTACAAAATTCGTTCGAACTTAACCTTATTCCAAGAGGAGAATATCTTGGAATAATAAAATGCGCAATTTTCTGTTTATAAATGCATAAAAAGTTGTTTGTTCGCATTTCATGATCATCATTCTCTCGCCAGACACAGAAGTGAACGGTTGTGCGCGGACAATTTTAAATCATTAAAAGACATTTTGCGTACCTAATCATACTGACAAAGTAAAAGTTTTCTTCAAAATATTACCTGTCAGTGTGATTAAGTGACCCAATAAAAAAAAAAGGGATCAAAAATACCACAAAGGAAATTAAAGGGAAAAATGACAGGTAGACGACTGACACCTGAGTCAGCCCTCGCTGCCCTTGAATCTCTTTTAAAGAGAATTAAGGACGACTTGGGACCTACCTATGGAGGAAAAATACGTCAAATGCTGGAACAATTCTCGGAAGAAGTTCCGAGCAATGTAGATGAAGAAGAAGAGCCAGACGACGAAGCTGAAGACGACGTTTTCATGGATTCCGAGGAAATCCAAGGATCTACCACGGAAACTTCAGAAGACGAAGAGGACACCAACTCACCACCAGACAATGGCGAAATAAATCTTGCCAACAACACCGAGGATGATGTCTCCGATAATTCAAGCCGTAGTTCATCGCCCCTTCCTGGACAAAAGCGATCGAGAAAGTCAACAAACTCATCGACCAAGAAGTCGAAGAGGGATCAGCCACAGATATCCGCTGTAACAACAGCATCGGAAGTCCAGCAACCGACACCAGTACCAACACCGGCAATACCCCAAACGGCAACAACAAATACACCAACAACAACTCAAGCACAAACACCAACACAAGCACCAAAGATGAAGAAAAACGCAATGCCACCAATCATCTGCTTTTCCGGTAACATCGCCGAAATCACTAGATACGCAAAAGGATTAAAAATAGAGTTCACCATCAAGAATATCAACACAACGAAGACGGTCATAAGTGCTGCTAATCGGGAAGGTTTTGATATCATCAAGAACTTCCTGAAGACAAGGAAAATACAGCACCACTCGTTTACTCCACGTGAAGACCGACGGACACTATTGATGCTGAAAGGGATCCACTTCTCGTACGGCACTGAAGAAATTGAGGCAGAACTCAAAGCCGAAGGGGTACCTGTTATAAAGGTTTCGCTCTTCAAGCCATCAAGAGCAAAAGGAAAGGCGTTTAACTGCTTTGTTGTAGAAATCAACAAAGCGTTTGACGTCACCGAAGTCTCCAGGAAGACACTCCTGCTAAATCAACGGGTCCACTGGGAACGCCTCAAGAACAACGACATTGTGCAGTGTAAGAATTGTCAGCGATTCGGACACGTCGCCACAAATTGCGGCATGGCATACGTTTGTGTCAAATGCAAGCTCAGTCACCAACCAGGAGAATGCAAGCGGAAGGAGTCATCGGACACAGAAGTCTATTGCGCTAACTGCAAATCCACAGGGCATCCAGCAAGCTACAAGGGATGTCCGCAGTATAAACTGAAGCTGGCAGAAAAAGAAAAACAGACCACAGTTAAAAAAGCGCAAAAGGAATTCGCAGCAAAATCTGCTTGCACACTGACAAAACCAGCTGTCAGTTTTGCTTCAATAGCCAGGATGGGCTTAAGACAAGTTCAGCCGCAGCTAAATCAACCAAAGATGCCATCAAAGTTACCACAACCACCAACTATGGATGCCAGGAAGCAATATCCTGTTAGGAAGAACCAGCCCAAAACCGGAAATGTGAACCTCGGCGAAGAAGTCCATCGAGTCTTCGGTGCCGACCTATCCGCCATCATGAAGAGGGCTCGTAATGCTGTCCCTCCCAACTACTCCAGTATGAGTGAAGAAAGCAAGTCCGTGGCATTGGCCACTTTTATATTCCAACTATGCAGTACATAAGGAAACTGCGTGTAATTGCATATAACGTTAACTCGTTATATAGCATCAACAAAAGAACGGCTTTCCACCTCTTCATGAAGTCCAATAACCCAGATATTGCACTTATCAGTGAAACGATGCTGACCAGCCGCAACAAGATGGATCTTAAAGACTACCATTTCTTTAAGACCGATAAAGTGCAAGGCAAACGAGGGACAGGCATTTTCGTCAAAAAGACGATCAACAAGGAAAGGATTACACAATTCCCCATTCGTGGACTTACTTCATTCGAAGCCACTGGAATAGTAATCCGAATGTCTCCATCCGAAACTCTGGCGGTCATCAGCATTTACAACAAGTGCAATACCAACATTCCGGATATACAACACGATCTGCAAATTTTGAGCGGACTCTTAACCCAACACACATTCGGGATGATCGGCGGAGACTTCAACGCAAGGCACCAAATATGGGGCGATACAATTAATAGCACCGAAGGCGTAGCAATTGTCAGCTGGATGGAAGACAATTACGACAGCCACTCCCTCGTTGTTATATCCCAACCAAGGCCGACTTTCCCCAGAACCCCATCTTTCCTGGACTTCTTCATGGTGACCTCTAACCTGGTAAACATCCTCCCAGAGATCCAGAACTACGAGTGCAAGACTCTTACCGGCGACTCGGACCATGAAGCAGTGCAGCTGATTATTAGGCTTCATCAACCCATCCTTACGAACGAGCAACCTGGAGGTGACTACATAAACTTTAATGAACTGGATATTGAGCTTTTTCACAGAGAAGTCGAAAATAATATCACCCTACCCCCAACGACAAGAAATCTCTCCAATGATGAGAGTGCAGTAAACCGAGCACTCGATATGCAGAAGAGGCCTAAAACGTCGAAGGACAGATATAGCCATCTTCCAGTCTATATTCAGAACCTCTACCACCACAGGCAACGTCTAAGGAAACGACTCCAAAGAATACGCCACCGGGAATTGAACACGGTCCACAGTGACTATCAGACCGTTCTGAGTGAACTAAACTGCACTAACGTCATGTTCAAGAATGCAGTACAACACTACAACGACGTTCAGATGCAAAAGAGGCTGCAAGATATTAAGCCCGGCCCTGATACCTTTAAACAAATTAACCGAATTATCGGAAAAGGTCCAAAAATGCCAGACACAATAGACACCAATCCTGGAACCGCCACTACCCCCGATGAGAAGGCAGAAGCGTTAGCGATATTCTTCGAAGGCAACTTCAACCCATCGCCTCCTAATGATCCTGTATTCCTCTCAGAAGTCCATGCCACATTCAGAAGCATCCAAGAATCGACGACCGCAACTACTGCATTCACTGACACAAATCAAGCCGACGACCCCGTGGATGATGACACCTTGTCAACACCAGAAGAAATCGCTGAAATAATTCAGAGCAGTCACTCTAAGAAGTCAACTGGTCCGGACAAAATATCCAACTTCGTTCTGAAAAAGCTGCCACAGTCAATTATGATCTTGCTAGCTATAGTGATGAACAACTGCATCAACAACTGCTACTTTCCTAGGAAATGGAAGACCGCTAAAATAATAGCCATTCCGAAGAAAGGCGACCGCAACAACATCAGAGGATATAGGCCGATATCGCTTCTTTCTAGTATGAGCAAAATACTCGAAGAACTCATCCTCCGGAGAGTGAAAGATGTTTGTAACCAACTCAACATCTTACCTGACATTCAATTTGGATTCCGGGAAAAACATTCTACGTTGCACCCGTTAATGAAGTTCCACCATGATGTCACGAAGGACGAAGGGTCTCAACAACCACCAAGTCACAGTCGCATGCTTCTTAGATGTGGAGAAAGCATTCGATTCGGTGTGGATTGAAGGACTTATTCACAAACTTAAACTGCTAAGTTTTCCTATACCCCTTATTAAAATAATTTTTAGCTTTCTTCATTCCAGGTCCTTTTTTGTACAAATAGAAGACACTTATTCACGAACAAAAAGTATCAGAGCCGGTGTAGCCCAAGGGTCAAAATTGGGTCCACTACTTTTTAACATTTTCACATCCGACCAACCTCAGCTCGAGAACACAACCAACAGCTGCCTTTTCGCCGACGACTCCGCCACATATAGCAGCTCATTGCCCCCAGCCATAGCAGCACGAAGAGTTGAAGCCCACGTAAGGAAACTTTTCGAGTACTACCAAAAATGGGGCATACGGATTAACACAGCCAAATCTGAACTGATCTGCATCAGAAGACCCATTAGAGGAAGAAGTAGAGGACGGTCAGCCACCAATTGTCGTAATATAACGTTGAGACTACCTGATGGATCAGCGCTATCAACCACAAACGACGTTAAATATCTTGGAGTCAACTTTAACGAGCGAATTAGATTCAACCCACACCTGAACACTGTTCTGAGGAAGGCTGCATTTGCGTTTTATCGAGTCTACCCCCTGATGAAGAAGCAAAACGGACTCAGTAAAAAAACCAAGCTGCTACTCTACAAACAACTTATAAGGCCGGTAGTAACTTACGGTTTCCCCATTTGGTACACCATTTCCAAGACGTACATGAGAAAGCTGGCCATTTTTGAGAGAAAACTCTTAAGGATCTGCACAGGACTCCACTACGATCCAATCCGCAGGAAAAACGTCAGAAGTTCAAGACTCTACGAAGAAGCCAACATCATCCCCCTAGAAAAGTACATGGTCACACTTTTCCAGAGAATACTCGGGAATGCATCCAGCCATCCAAACCCTCTAGTCCGCAGGATTGCGGAAACGCAACACAACTCAGAGCATCGATACCTGCATGTATTGGCTCTACTAAACGAGGACCTATTCCCAAGAGACACTGACAGGGTAACTATACCCTTCTACGATTTGACCGAAACAACCCACCATCGAGGATAAAACCAAGATGAACAATCCTCTCTACCACCATAAGGACATCGACACCCGGATTTGAACACCCTGAGGTCAACCCTGACAACGATGAATACTATACGAGTATGAATCTAAGAAAACAATAACAATTTATGTAAATAGAATTAAAAAAAAAATCAGTGTAAACCGTTGGGCCCCTGTTGTTGAGCCAACACATAAAATATTAATAACCACTTTGTAAACTAGCCTTAAGTCAAATTGTATATAACAGTTCAATAAAAATTAATGTAATGTAATGTAATGTTCGCATTTCATCAATTCGTTCGTTCGCTTCCATGTGAATGGTCCTTTAGATATTTGCACCATAGATACGGTGACCATCCGTCCCGTATTTCCCGGGACAGTCCCGTATTTCAATCGACTGTCCCGATTTTTTTTAAAGATAACGGGACGTACAAATGTCCCATATTTAATTTTTAGTCCCGTATTAGTCCCGTATTTGCATTATAAACTTTTTAATTTATTATAAAAAAAATATTTCATTAATTTAAAAAACATGCATTTCCATATAACTAAGGCCTATAGCTTACCCTTTAGCATTAAATGCACAATGACACATTTTCAATGACAATTCGCACATGAAACAATAAATGTATGCAGCATGTCTACGAGTCTACGACATGTTCCCGCAATAGTAAAAATAACGTTTTTACGAAAGAAATATTGAAAAATGTCGCGGACAATTCGAAAATTCGAGAAAACCGGAAAGTTTTTTAATTTCTGCACTCGCGACTTTACGATAGATTTGCGTTTACAAAACGATCATAAACAAATTTGTTGAAACTATCATAAACAAATTTGGACAACTATCGAGTCAGCTAGTAAAGATTAATTGTAATTATGAAGGATGTGCCTGTATCCTGTTTCCCTTAAGATGTAAAAATTAAGCTATGGAAAATGAAGATACATTTGGATGGGGGCTTAGTTTTAGTGCGGACAGCGTACCTACCTACCAGACTTAAAAGAAAATCGATTGTAGGGCCTTGTGCTGAGGGCAATTCCTAAATGAAAAAGTATACTGAAAGTGTATTTGGTGTCTTATTTTTTTCTGTACATTTACAGTTTAATATGGAATCATCTTCATCATAGCTTGATTTAGGAGAAATACTTTTGAACTGAAGGACAGTTTTCAAGTCGGCTTTCACCGGGTGCGGAGCATTTGTCTTAGGCTACGTCCATAGTGAACCAGCTTCTCGCTTACCAGCTTTTACCGGAATGCATTTTTAATTCTTGTTGACGCCGGTAACCAGCTTTCTAGGGTGAGAAAGCGAGAAGCTGGTTTCACTATGGACGTAGCCTTAGACATGTGTACGACAGAAGTGTGAAACATGTTTTGTGCCTATTATGTTGTTTTTACGTCATGACTCATGAAGGAATTAAGTTTGTTGATTATATTTTCCCTTCAATAAATAAAAATTTATGGAATAATCCAATACAATTTTGATTTTTTTTTTCTGTTTGTTGCTATAATTGCCATTTTTTTTGTCCCGGGTTTAGCTTCTAAAAATATGGTCACCGTAACCATAGATCAGAACCAAATACACAATTTATTTTTGTCTGACAAAAAATGGCTTTGTGATTTCTGTTGTTGGTTTTAAAATCAATTTGCAAAAAATATCTTTCTAGCTATTAATAATTTAAAAATATAGCTACTTTTGAATTTAATAATACATTTATAATTCAATTTAATTTAAACTTCTTAAAGAGAAATGACAGTAATAAATTAATTAATTTCGTAGAAGTGTAACTCCATACATGCAACGAAAGCAAAAGTAAGATATTCCCTATTAATTATAGCATTCCGCGGTACTAATAATCATTTTTATTGCCCGGGCTAACTTTTACGAAGTCACAATGGCGAAAATTTCCATATAAAATTATCCATTGTGGCCCTCAAAATATTTAATTTGAAGATTAAAAATGATTATTGGTAAGGTCCAATGTTAGCTTTTCGAAAAAGCTCTAAAGTAACATTTAAACCCGCTTCACACGAGGTGACTGTCTGTACATAAGCATTCAATGCTATAAAATCAGCTTTCACAAATCTACTACAATTACGATATAAATTTGTTATAATAAACTAACCAAACATCTTGTACCTTACTGAAAACAATTCACCGAATCATTCGCGAACTCTACACTCTAAAAGACCATAACATTCGGAACTGGAAACAAAAACCTATGTACCTACGAGTTTGTTATAATTATAAGCATTGGAATAAAAGTAGCTTCGAGTAGCTTTAAAGCTAGTCGAAAATAACAAGTGGATCTAATATATAATATGAAGAGGGATATTTCAAAGACACAAACCTGCTAAATTCGTCGCTATTAAAATTAGAAGCGTAAAATACTGTAGACGCGTCGATTTTTTGGATGATAATGAGACGAAGCGTCAGTTATCCGAACTCAATATCGGAAGCTAAATGGGCGTCGCGTCAAGTTATCCAATCGCCAATTAGCCAATCAGTCAATTATCCGAATTAACCTTCAAATAGAGAAAACAAAAATGAATACAAGAATTGTTCTTCTTTTAACGGTATAGAACTTGAAAAGGTTGAATACATGCGTAGGTACCTACTCGATCTTTGTGTAATATTGGGTAGATCTCTATAATCAAAAGCAAAACAAGTAAAAGTGGTATCATCGGCCTGGCCGATGCTTTGATAGCCTCCACTGCATAAAATTCATGCAAAATGTTTGCCATGCGAGTTAGTATCTATGTACTGTACTTGTACATGTCCACGCATGTGTCTAATATTGGTGTTGTATGGGATGTACCAGAACTACTTGACCGACATAGACAATATTTAATATCAACCTGACAATGGTAAAAATAAGTCCTCTTACAAAATTTTATTCCCCTAAGTCGATTCGTTTGGACGCTATCGTGATTTCAACAGACAGAGAGACACATGGGTCTAATAGTGGTTTTGTATGGGAGGTACCAGAACTACTTGACCGACATAGCTCATTTTCAATACCAACCTGACGACGGTAAAAAGAAGTCCTCTCACAAAATTTCATTCACCTAGGTCGAATCGTTTGGACGCTACACCAAACAGACAGACGGACAGACAGACAGACAGACAGACGGACATGGCTAGATCGATTCAGAATGTGATCCTGATTCAGAATATATATACTTTATAGGGTCTCCGGTGAATCCTTCTTGGCGTTACAAATGTAATGACAAAGTGAATATACCTTCCTGTGGAGGGTCTAAAAAGATTGTGAAGATGGGTCAACAACGAGAAAGACGATCAAAAAATCAGAGGTCGAACAATAGGCAAAGCCTATCGTGGTTTGTGCAAAAATGTACCAGGGGCAAGCCTATTATTTCTCCAGTCAAATTTTACGTGAAAAAGCGGTAGAATTAAATAAACACTTAATAGCCCTCCTGACTTTAAAATGTTCTCAGCACTGGTCAAAAAGAAGCTAGACGATGACTGCTGTAATGCTGACGAAACTGGTTTAAACTGGAAATTACTGCCACGAAAATCCCTAGCCTCAAAAGCGACACCGCCTAAATTTAAAACCCGCAACACGTTTGACTTTTCCTTCACTTACAAATCACAAAAACATTGAAAACGGTCGTCGAAAATGTTGTAACGAAACGTGTCCCCGTTCGTCACACTTTTATGTCCCACATACTATAGACACTTTGTTTGGCCACACTACTGTGCACAGTCAACCGCATACACACCACCGACTGCTATTGCACAAACAACATACACTGTCCAACCAACCATCATTTGTGACAAGACATTTTCATTCGTCACTTATAAGTCACACTGACTAAGCTCTTCGTTGGGCCGTATATCTACTTACGGTGACCATATTTTTAGAAGCCACACCCGGGACAAATAGAAATATGAAAATTATAGCAACAAACAGAAAAAAAAACAAAACTCTTGTTTTCCATAATTCCATATTCCATAAATTTTTACTTATTGAAGGGAAGACATAATCTACAAACCAAGTTCCTTCGTGGCGTAAAAATAACACAATAGGCACAAAACATGTTGCACACAAATTGTCGTAGACATGTCTAAGACAAATGCTCCGCATCTGGTGAAACCCTACTTGAAAAATGTCTTTCAGTCACTTCTCGATTTTTAAAAAAAAGGAAACACCACCTTTCAGTATACTTTTTCAGATAATATGAATACAGAAATTATGCGATCCGCGGCCCCAATATATAATTATCCGCTGGGCATTTGGGAATAACCCCCCAGTACAAGGCCCTAAAAACGACTTTCTTTAAGTCTGGTAGGTACGATGTCCGCACTAAAATTAAGCCCCCATCCAAATGTACCCTCATTTTCCTTAGCTTAATTTTTACATCTCAAGGGAAAGTATCAGTATTCACGTCGTAGTTTTAAATCAAAACAGGATACAGGAACAGGCTTCAAAATGATTTATCTTTACTAGAAGACTCGATAGTTGGCCTGTCTAAATTTCAACAAATTTGTTTATGATCGTTTTGTAAACGCAAACCACCGTGAAGTCGCGAGTTTATAAAAAATAAAAACATTTTCCGCTTTTCTCGAATTTTCGAATATTCCGGGAAATTTTTCCAGTTTTTCTTTTGTAAACACCTTATTTGGACTACTGCAGCGAACATGTCGTAGACATGATTCATACATTTATTAACGGACATTCCAGGCTTTTGTGTCGAGACCAGGATTCTGGGCATGCAAACGCGTTAGCACGTCCGCCGATTTCCCCAGTTTCCCATGGATCCAGCCAGCAGACAGCATGCGTGAGCTTGGGTGGTTTGTAGTCCTCAAAAATTGTGGTCCCGTGGGGAGGGATCTTCGGCACCATATTGCTGACCCATTTCGAGGTAAACTGCGAGGAGGTCTTCACCGTGAAGGTTCCGTCCTTGAACTCACATCCCTCAACCTGGATACAAGCATTAGCTGCCGCGGCAAGCTCCAAAAGATGTGTTGTACAGTGTTTGCACTCTGCATCCCTCATGCTATTGTCAATGCCTGCTTTCCCTATACGAACTGCTAGAAAGGAGATAGCGGCTTCTTTGTAGGATGGCCTCTTGTCCCGCACCTTAGCTGTTCTGCGTTCGAAAGAAGCACTCTGACCGACAGAGCCATCCGCAACGACAAAGTTCTGTCGGCTGGTACTGCAACCTGGGTTGGTTTCAGCACCTGCATCATTCAGTACCAGTGCATGAGTAGCTCCAACGATTGGAGGGCCTCGGGAGCTCTCGCCAGTAAGTGCGATCGCGAGGTCCGGTTTCCTTCCGCCAGTACTACTTCCATTGCTGGTAGAAGCACTGGCTTCATTTTGAGACCGAGCGCGGACAGACTCACCGGCTTGAGGGTGGTTTATTCTCTTTTCGAGCTTGGGTCGCTTCTGCTTGCTTTTCGGGTAGGCAGAAGAGGAGGCAGCGTCAGATCCAAGGGGTTTGTTGGCTTCAGTTGGTGAGACCTCCACCGACCAGTTCCTTTTCAAAGGCGCCGCCGAAGAGCTGACGGACCTGCTTGCGCCTCAGCTGCTTCCTTTTCTTTTTCCGCCTTAGACAGGCGCAGCTCAAGGACCGCCTCTTCAGGAGCCCGTTCAACCAAGGTATCCCGGGTCTGGCCGTCAGTGGCAGTGCAGTGAGCCACCACTCGTCTCATTCTCAATTTACCGAGTGAATCGGACACAGAGCTGCATGAGTCGCTTGTGGGTTCAGGTATGAATGTTGGGGCCTCCAGAATCCGTGCCCCGGCCGTAGTCGAGAAGACTACGGATGGATTATGGCTATTGCCATTACCACCTGGAGTAGACAATTCCGTGTGTTTCTCCATTCCTAACGTGTTTTTGAGTGTTAACCAATGGCTCCTGTGTGTGGAATTTACTGAGAATAGGCCGTTACCTCAAACCCTGACCCTCCTCCTTTACCCGGGCTTGGGACCGGCATGCTACATCCGTAACAAGGCGGAGTTAACGATAACTTAGGCGAAAAAAATTGATAACGGTTTTTTGTAGATGGGTTAAATATAAGCATTTTTTACTATGGGAGGGGGGGGGTAATTTAAAAAAAAAATGAAACATAAAATGAAAATAAAATATTAAAAAATAATGAACTTTAGGATTTTTCGAAGCCAAGAGTCTGTTCTTTAAAATTATTTTTAAATCAAGTTACTTTTATTAACAGTTTTTGAAAAAATGCTTTCAAACTTGAAATTTAAGGAAAAAAATTTTGTATGCTGATTTTTTCAATATTGAGAATATAGATACTTAATTTGTTTGTAGTTTTTACTGCCTAAATCAATTCTTAATCGAACACTGAAAACTAGATTGATTTATGTCTTCTAATTTTTGAGAAAATGGAAAATTACTTTTATATGTCACAACGCTTACAGTACAAATTGTTACCCTTGCAACCCCCCTGCTTGGGGTCACTGTTGTATTTTGGGACGGGTGCAAGGCTGAGTATATGCAAACTTTCTTTAAATTATATTAGTTTATCCAATGTCAACAAGATTCTTCAGTAACAGTCTGTGGCCTAAGAGTTCACATTATAGATAAAATTTAGCTGGTTTCCACTATAGATACGCTGACCATCCGTCCTTTATTTAAAAGGACAGTCCTTTCTTTTCAATCTCAGTCCTGTATTTTTTTATTTTCAATAAAGGACGGATTTTGTCCTTTATTTTTGAAACTGTCCTTTAAAAACTGACAAAAAATTGTATGCATAGCATAGAGAATTAATTTTTGGGAAATTGAACTCTATACGAGGTATCGAAACATATACCTACTGCAATGTTATGAAATTCATGTCAACAATGCATTTGCCAATAGAATTCTATATTTTTGGACGTAGAAGTCCTTGAGAGGGTCTTATTTCGTGAAACACCGGATTGGCCAAGTATTGAGAAAATCTATCATTTATTTTTAAAAAAAAAACAGGCTTATTTTTAAATGGCGTACAACTTTTCGATATCATATATTTGTCCCGACTTTTGGTGATCAACGCCCAACCCAAACAGTAAGAACTAGGAAGCAAATATTTTGAAATAAATTTCCTTGTATGGCCAAAGTAAGCACTAGAAGCGATTTGGAGAAATTCGAACTCCAAAAGGGGAAAAGTTTGTATCGGAAAATTCATATTTTTCATTCGATTGACTTCAAACTCGGTTTGTGTACCTACACTATGTATGTATACAAGAAATACGAATATAAAATAGTTTTCCTGATTTTGGAAATTTTGCCTAGGGCCCGAGTTATTAGTGACTGGAAAAGAAGAATTCAGTCTGCATAAGGAACATTTTTGTTCATCATATCAAGCGAATATTATATTATTATTATACAGATTTCGAGGGATATTCGAATCAGACCACCATTGTCGAGTCTCATTTCGTCTCTTTACCACTATAAACCTTACCTTCTCTGGACTTTTCCAGAGTTCTTCCCTGGGTTCGATTCCTATAGTGTTAATGTTAACGCTAGCAACTGTTTATGTGAAATCTGTTTAATCCATTGGGTCTCTACCCAATGTTGTCCCAAGATCCTTATTCTTTTGTCAGCCAAATCTGTGCCGCTGTCTCAGATTCCTTCAGGCATAGCTTATAAGTATCATTCTCTCTAATTCTCATCTTCCTTAAATTATACACGAAATTACCATACCTTGTAGTTAACCACCACCCATTTCAATGTTCCTCGACTCATGCTTAGAACCCTTCCTGGAGTGGAGCAGGTCGGCCATTTTATTGCCATTTTAGCTTGTCTATTGTTTGTTCCACTGTTGACCACCTTATCACTGTTTTGCCGTGATCTACTTGTGAATCAGGTGTTCTACCATTCCTCTACCAAAGAGAATGGTTCTGGTCCCAGCAACTATCCTGTTTTGCAAGGGAGTCCGCCTTTTCGTTGCCGTCGATCCTTATGTGTCCTCATACCCAAGACAGTGTTACCTGATTTTTAGATGAACACTTATTGAGCTTGAATACACATTCCAGTGCCAATGATGATGTCACCGCCTGATTGTCTAGTGCTATAAGGATATTTCTTCCATCCACCTGACTCTCAAGCAAGTAGTCCAACGCATGCAGCAAAGCAATCATCTCAGCCTAGTATACTGAAAGGTGTTTCCCGAGGCTAATGTGACGGGCTAGTTCCAGATCTTCTGAAAAGATACCGGTCCCTGCTCCGCCATCCACCATGGATCCATCTGTGAAACTCAAGGTTTCACCATTCCTCTTTTCTGGAAGTAATCCATTCTCAATACGAGTTTTGTGCTAAAAATGTCAGCCAATAATGTTGCTTCGATGTGAAAATAGATTTAAATAAAGTTGCTAATATATACGGCTATATAAGTGAATGTCATGTCAATCAAATATTTTTTTTATAGAACTATTTACTATGTATTAGCAATGTTCATGTTTTTTGCTATGTTATTATTATTATTATTATTATTATTATTTTTTTTTTTTTTTTCAATAAATACCAACTGTTTGTAAGTAGAAAAATGTTTGTCCTTTATTTTCCTTTGACAAATATGGTCACCGTAACTATAGACAAATTAGAAGATATTCCTATAGCTATGAAAAATGCTATAATACTTTGTTGTTAGTGTTGCCATTGATTTTTAATATTTTATTTTCATTTTAAGTTTTTTTTTTTAATTACCCCTCCCTCCTAAGCGAGATAGACCCCCCTCTAATAGCAAAAAATGCTTATATTTAACCCCTCTACATAAATCCATCATTAGTTTTCATCGCCAAAATTATTGTACTCACCCCAATTTTTGTCCTTAAATTTCAAGTTTGAAATTTTTTTTTTCAAAAACTATTAGGTAACGGAAATAACTTGGTTTAAAAATAATATTCAAGAACAGATTCCAGGCTCTTAAAAATGATATGGTATTTTATTATAAGTGTTGCCAACGTTTTTTAATAATTTTTTTATTTTCATTTTAAGTATTATTTTTTTAAATTTCCCCTCCCGCCTAAACGAAGCGCGATAGACCCCCCACCCATAGTAAAAAAAAGCTTATATTTAATCCCTCTACAAAATACCGTTATCAATTTTTGGCGCCTAATTTATCGTACTCTCCCCGAATCTCACAAGGTGAACGATTATTGAATTTTTACATTTCGAGGAATTGGAGTATCAATATCAGGAAAATGGTCCACCACCATTTGCACCAGTATATGTATAAACAATAAACCATATTACCATCAGTGCAGCAAAAGCGAAGAATCAAAAGAAAATCCGATTTCACATCAGAGGAAATATTTTAAATCCGCATGCGGAAGATATTATTATTCTTGTAATGATATCTACCTTTCTCAAATTTTTATAAAATTCTAAGTATAATTTTAATTATGAATAATGTTTTCAATTACAAAATACAAATTCTGGCTGTTAATAAATGTCACATATATTATGTGTTCTGCTATCTTTTCGCAGACGTTTCGCTGTGCAATTGTAGATCACCGGAAAATTGAGTTTCACAACAGCAGCGTAGGTACTAGCACTACAGGCTTAGGAAGGAAGGACTATTTTCCCAAAAACAAGAAGCGTTTGTAAAAATACAGTCCAGTTTTCATTTAAACCATTTTAGGCAGTACAAGTATGTACATATATATTTTAGGTATTTATTTTGTAATATTTCATTTTAATTTTAAGTCAAAATTCTAGTTTCGACTTCAAATGCAATCATTTTTGGATTCTGACTTCCTGTGTCCCTTTAAGGGAGCCTTTTTCATAACACATGAACCATTAGCCATACTAAATTGAAGCTTTGTGTATTAATAGATAAGTCAAAATTATTGCATGTCTGATTCATCATTTTCAAAAATTGGCTTCTCAAAATTCGTACTATAAGGGTTGAAAAAAGGAGCTGCAAACTTTTCTAGTTCCACCTTACTACGCTCAACTTGCCATTATACATAATCTACTCACAAATCTATGTAGATCAACTCAAGAATTAATACTTTTAGTTGCTATTGCTAGGCAATACTTCACCGTGTATTTTGAGCTAACATTCATCTTTCTGGTCCATCCAGACCCAGAGGATGAAATATAATAAATTGAAAATATATAGAATTGTAGATCTTATTCGGCCAAATACGAAAAAAAAAAAATACTTTCTCGGTTGCAGTTGTTGTGCTTAGGGGTGATTTTATTTTGCGTTCCAAAAATAAAATTGTCAGTCGTGCGGCAGGCATTCAGAATATATGTGACAAAGCACCGGCGTCGTTGACGTATGCAAAAGATACACATTTACCCACCCCAAAGAAAAAGGAAATTTGCTGGGTGTTGTACTTCTCAAATAGGTATGCGTTTAGTAATGAAAGCCAGAGTTTTGAGTAACTTTAAAACCCACTAATAAAAAGGATTTACAAGGGAAAAAGGGCAACAATTAACAATTTCATGCAATCAAAAATACCTTAACAGAAAAAATATCCTTTAAATAAATACATACTTCGCATGTTGGGATCTTTCTTTTGCTTTGGGACGGGCTATACCTATATATGAGATCTGCAGGTATGGAAAGTATCTATATGGGTATGAACTCTTAGTAAATGCATATAATCAAATCATACCTGTCGCGAATTTTTATTTGTGTGGAATATTTTGCCCATTGACTTACGACTTTGAAATTTTGCATGCTAGTTCAGTTCTGATGGCAATACAATAGTATAGGTAATAGTAAAAACTCAAGCTTTTGTGAGTAGGTATATAGATATTAAATTGCAATAAAAAGCAAAAAAAAATTAACCAATCAATTTATAAAGTTTATCCTGGATGGGGCTTAAGCCTTAAGGTGCTAGTACACGGCATGTAGCAAGTTACATAGACATACGTATGTAGCTCTGACGTCAACAGACAGTGCACAAAGAGAGCTTGTACACGACATGTACCAATTGGGACCATTCGCTGACGTAAAAATGACGTAAATACGTAATGTGGGTTGCTTATTAAACATTTAAGTGGCCTCAACTCCAAATGCGTTTCGCCCCGATGTGGTGGGTGGACTCATCAGTAGACGAACCACAACATCTGCCTATAGACACACTATTTACTCGATGTGTACCGAGACTATATGGAATCACAACCACAAAGTGACTGTGAACCAGTGGCGTGGCGTCCATATAACCCGATTCCTACCGAGTTACCTTTTAAAAGTTTCAGTTTTAGCTACACAACAATGTTTACTTAAAAACGAGCAACATAAAACCCACGGGATAAACTTAATACATAATATGTATCTATTAATATCTGCGCAAGCTACATACCCCAATTGAACTTTATACACACGGAAACACACACCCTTCGTTCGGGCCTTCGCCCTCATTATCATTATTCATTAGTATTAGAACTGGGGCCTGTAACACAAAACTACAAGTCTACAGGTCTACAGTTACTTGTAGGAATATATTAGTTTCACAAGTGTAGATTATTTCTGTAACACAAAAAAAAAACTTTACAGTTGTACGAAATAAAAATTTCCCTCGACTTGTAGACTCTCTGTACAAGTGTTCATATAAGCAAGCGAACGCATTAAAATGAATAAAAATCTGTTGGAAAAAAATTGCCGTGCTTGTAAAAACCCATGAAAATAAAAAAAAAATGCTATTTAAGTATTAGGTAGCTATTGCATTTTCCGATGTAAAATGAAATAATGGAAGGGAGTATCTACTAAAACCTAAATATTGTTCAGCAAAATAAAGGGTGGGCGTACATGCGAGACGTTTTTTGTTTTTGACAGAATTGTCGAAAAACTGCAGTTGTAAGAACGATACAAAGTCTTATTAGACAAAGTCTTTAACTACTTCGAAGTTATTGTGACGTTTTGCCAGAGTCGTCGATGTTGAGAGTCTTACTAATAGCATAATATGTACATATTTCGATTTGTCCTCATTAACAGTAAGAATAAAAATTGTACTGCGCAACAATGAACATTTAACTCTCAAAGCTAAAAAGAAGTAAAGGGTGATTCATTTAAATGTCAGACCAGATAATAAAATCTCCACCAGCAAAATTCATTTTATGTGTTTTATTTAAAATCGTTATAACTTTTAAAATTGTTTGCTGCATTTTCCGAAGACTTAACAATTTTTCGAACGATGTTCCATCAAAATTGACAATATTTATTCAGTAAAATAATAAAAATCTTAATGAATGGAAAATTAATGTCCTTTCTTAAAAAAACTGTCTCTAAAATTTGTTACTTTTTAACGCCATAGGTATTATTCAAGCAGCAATGCATTTCCCTAAACAGAGAACATAAATCTAGAAACATTGACGTTTGAAACTCTTTTTCCGGTTAAAAGAACGGATATAATCACGATGAAAAAATTTATTGAAATAATCCATTAAAAACATTTAATATTCATGCCTAATTAAAGCCTCTACAAGTCTTGAATCACATTTAAGATTTCATCTACTAGTCTACAAGTCTGATTTATTTTTTTTCTACACTTGTAGTTCTGAGTTACGGAAACAGGATAAACACGAAATTTCCCACTTGTATTATTTGTCCGCTACACTTGTAGAAGTGCCAGTCGACTAGTATTTTCGTGTTACAGAAATGTGATACACTTGTATAAAATCACTTGTACTACAGGTACTTGTAGTACTGTGTTACAGGCCCCTGCTCACACTCTCTGAGCATAACCCAAAGCTAAAATAACCCGAAATATGTCGGGTTATAAAATCTCTCACTGGATAGAACAAATTTGTCTATTTCTCTTTTGTACACTTGCGATTATCTGAGTTTGGTCCTCTCTGTTCAACGCCCGCTTTCTTATGCAAAAAACCAGTAAGACAATTATCTTCGACTATGCCGAAGCTCAAATACCCGGTACTATATTATTGTAAAATAAAAAAATATTTTAGTATTAGAAAATTATATATTTGTATGGGAGGTATGGGTACTTTTTATTCGACCAAGCTCATTTTTTGTCAAAATTTTTTAAATATTATTAAAACAATATGTGCAAAGTTTAAACTTGCTATCTTTACTGTAGCTATTTAAATTTAATTTTTAACATAAAAAGCTATATAAATCTGATATTTTTGTATGGGAGGTAGTAGTAGTTTTCATCCGATCTTGCTCATCTTCGAACTTAGCCTCAGTTTGGTGGATAAAAGCTTACATACCAAATTTCAAGTCGATAGCTCTTAAATTACGGCCGTAATCGTGCGGACAGACAGACAGACGGACATCGCTGGATCGACTAAGAAAGTGATGCTGATCAATAATATATATAGTTTGTCATACCTACAACGCCTCCTTATGGGCGTTACAAATGGAATGACAAAGTGAATATACCCTCACCACAGTGTGGTACCGGGTATAATAACCCGCTTTTCTGGTGGGTTTTGTGTGTATCTTTTACCGCTGCGCTGTGGTGTAATTGAGTATTTCTGGAAAAGAACACGCTTTTCTCCGAGTTATTTGGTGAATTTTGTAAGTATCTTTTAAAAAATAAACAAACTGATGTGTATCTGTTTATAAAGTTTATAAAGAATTCGCTAAGTGAGAAATCAAGTGTTTTGAGTCTTGGCTATGATATTCGTACCTAAATACGTTTGAAGAAATGTTTCAAAGAGTAAGTAGATGATTTTGGTGAACCTCCACAAAAACCGCGAATGTTCGATATAAACACTCATTTCAATAACCTTTATGTAGAAAAAAAAGGACAATATTATAAGACAAGATATAAATCACGTTTACACGCAATTATTTTTTGGATTTATTGAACAAATCGAAATATGAAAGTTTTGCACTATTGAATCAAGATGGAAAAATATCTTCATTAATTTAATTTATTCCCGGAGTTTTCGATTTTATGGCTTTAAACAATTACCTACTACATCTTCCCTTCGAATTTTGATATTTTTCGACTTCGACTTACCATTTAAAATTATTCACGCCACGCCACTGCTGTGAACCTAATACGAGTCTTTGGTCAAAGATTTAATCGTATAGGATTATTTGCCCGTGGCCTGGCGTAGTTTCATACCAAAAATGTGTCAAGTCAAGAATAAATTCAAGTGGCCTCAACTCCAAATGAGCCACCACATCGGGGCGAAACGCAATTGGAGTTGAGGCCACTTAAATGTTTAATAATATTTAATGCTTACTTCACAAACTTTATTCATTTCTTGAATTTATTCTTGACTTGAAACATTTTTGGTATTAAAGTATATGGGTTGCTACATGCCGTGTACTAGCACCTTTAGTGTAAGCCATGTTTGGAGTTATGTAGGATATATAATATTATTTGAGTTGAAACTACACAAACATGGCTAACTCTAAGACTATTCCAAAGAAGAGTACCTACTTTTCAAAAACGTACGTTTAGTTTAGGCCTACCGTGCCGTATGTAAAAATAGTTTTTCAAATGTGTTCAATACAAACAATTTGAGAACTATGTAGGTAGTTGTAGGTATTGTGATGAATAGGGCGTACAAAACTAAGTATTTTGAGCCTTTTTTCTTCAATTTTTTTTTGTTAAAAAAAAATGGCATAGTCGCATAGTCAATATTAATTTGCTCTAATAACAATAAGTTGCTGCTTGAATACCTCACAACACTCTTGCATAAGCATAAAAGCGGTCAATACATATAATATCTTTTACAGATAGATACCGTTCATTGAATAACTACAAATAGAAGTGGACACAGCTCATTTTGAAGCGACATACGGACCTTCATTGCGGAGGAAATTTGTATTAAGTTAGTATATGCATATACCACCTTTTTCTAGGTTCGTGCATTAAGTAAAATTAATTTCCCAAAATATTCCCATGTTTATTTCATGACAGACTATGCACCTTTTCTTTTTTTATTGGTCTCATTGACAACATGCAAATGAAAGAGAAACAACAATTATTTTTGTTGTATTTTATTCTCCACCGATTGCATAATTGGTTGTGGAGAGGAAGTGGAATATGCAAAGGATAATGAAATCAATGATCGGGTATGTATTTTTCGCATATAGGTAGTTATTGGTGGTTTGTATTGTAGGCAAAGGGTATTTTTAGCATGAGGAGACTGATTGGGATTTTATGAGAATAACAATGTGGAAAGAAGGTATATGAAATAAAAGATCGGTTAGATACTTTTCGCATATAGTGGTGGTGTGTGGGGTGTGGTACTTTTAGCATGACAAGTGTGATGATGATTTGAATTGATATTTAAGAAAATAACAATGTGGAAAGGGGAAATAATGAAATCACAGATCGGATTCTTTACAATACATATTTTGTATTTCTTCGATATATGTGCAGCAGTGGTGTCATTGTGGTGGCTATTGTACTTAGGTGTCAAGGTGTGGGTGGCTAACCAAGCCTTAGGTGTCAAGGGCGGGCTATAATGATTTGAAAGTTATGGGGTGGGTTAGCATGTGAGGTGCATGGTAGGTGTAGAAAAATCTCTGCATATAATAAAATTGTAAATTTTGAAATGTGTGTTCCACTATCACGTAAGAACTACTAACCCGATTGGTATGGATCTTTTTGGAAAATTTAGGCCTTAACAATGAGCACCATTCAGGTTCCATTATTTCATTGTAATCGGATTACTCATTCAAGAGATATACGAAAAATAACGGCAAATCAATACTAAGCCAATAATTTTCTGTTGTTTCTCTGGGGTGGTGGGCGTAAATCGCAGCATAATGTTATGTGGCCTATGTGCGAGTAGGATCTATAATTATGATATTAAGATGATATTCGAGCTCAAAAAGTGAGTCTCGCAATTGTGTCTATCTGTCTGCGTATTTGTTGGTAGATAGGAGTATTCTAGACGACAGGACGGATTTGTTTGTACCTATATGTAGTAGTTTGTTTCAAAACTGTGCATAATTAGGTACCTATGCGGTTTGTACGCTGACAGTTCGAGTTCATTTGTTTAGGAATCTTTAGAAACATTGCAGCTCAGATTAGATTCTTGCTATACGAAATTAAGTAGTCTGGTGTTTATTTTAAAATAACTTAATTATTAACGCACAGCCCAAAACGGATAATCTAAGTCTGTTTTCTAACCACTGATCAACGATCACACGAAAGTGAGGAAAAATGAAAATTGAATAGAAATAAGATATGTAAGAGGATTTGTTAACGACTTTTACATTGGCGCACAAAACAATCATACCAGGTATACCTACTAAATAGCTGGTTCGGAATTTCCTACAATTACCCTCTATCTCCTTACAGAGGGTTATTGAGCGAACTCAAGGAATGCGAATTGCTCATAATTATCTCCAGACCAGAAATGACGGCATCTGGCGGTTAACCCCAAATAACGCAAGCAAGACCATCACGGGGCTACTACATATATGAAATCAAACCTAGCACTTTAAGGAACACCGTGCTTTTCTAAATATGTACATAGTGAATATGTATTTATGTATCTATCTAATATGTAGTTATAAATTCCGATATTTTCGGGACTAAAAAACAGGCGGGGTCCACAAATCACAGGATTGTACCTATTCGCTAGTACTTTAATCGAAATGATTATTAGTGGTTATTGGAAAGATTAACAATTACTGTAACCGGCAGGTATTGCTCGTACCTAGGAATTTTATTGCCCAGATACCTATATTTTGGTCTATCAGCATATAACGTTATCAGAATAGCGCTTTTATTAACCTCTGGGAGAATTTTAACCAATCTTCACAGGAGCATTCTTGGGCCAATACCTAAGATTGCCTGGAAATTTGAACTCAATCGATTTGGTGGTTTGATAGATATAATATTTTTGAGTTAATTACAAAAAGAATCACTTAAATCGATGCATATTTGACAAAAATATAGGCAAAATAGTGAGACTCTAACATACATTTATGCATATCTTAAAATGTTGTGTAATGTCAGCAAGAAAGCCAAACTCATTTCTATTCAATTTATCCTTCCAAACTGATCACCCCTTGCATCGCCCTCCCTCTCTTAAACTCATAAATCCTACACATTGCTATTGATACTTGTTTATAATATTGCATCTCCTTTCCTGTCTTCCAAACCAAACCAGTTCCCTACCCTGTTACGTCATTTCAGAAAGAATTGTATACTGACGGCACTACCTCAAACTGGTTTACAACAAAAAATTACCTATCCAGCATTCCTTAGAGGGATATTTTTGTTGGGATATTATACATTTTCTTGTTTTCGTTTTTATCCAATGTTCAATCCCAGATTATGCCCAGATCCATTTCACAAACCCGCACAAGCGATCACAGCGACGTATGGACCGCGTAGCGGATGATTGCTTCGGTGCCGTTTCTATTTGTAGTTATTCAATGATACCGTTGGTAGTGTCTGTCAGCCGATATAATGCTTCCTATGCTTGTGTGCTTGTGTCTTACGCATAAGATTAAGATTCTCCCGAAAGCTTTTTGGAAAACGCCCAGAAAATATTTTGTGATAAAGAACGCCACCCATAATACATAGATACAACTGTTGTTCCTGAAACTGCTATACGTACTAACCAGACGAAAAGATTAATACAATGCATACACAGTGCGGTACATCCGATTAGATGCACTAGAGTTTTAGATTTTATTTGATAACTGAAAAAAAAAAATATTCTGAAAAGTACATTAGGTAGAATGAAACAAATATAATTTGGAAATCGATAATATAAGTTAACGGTAGTTATACAAACTTATATATATACCATGCAAAAACGACAACCAAAAAAGAAAAATACCAAATCTGTTATTTAATTAGGTACTGTGAACTGCGTCCACTCCACTATTGGATATATTATTAAAAATGATATTCTTTAAAGAGCCATACAACTTTTAAGATAATTCAAGAAAATCTTGCCCCAAGAATGGCCGAAATCAGCTATTGAATGTGTTGATAGTGCTTGCCTTCTCGAAACATTCTACGGATACGGACCAACATTTTCAATAAGGTTGAGATTATGGAAATGTGGCGGGGAGTTCAATATTTGAATATTTTCACCGGTAGTCTATTCTTATCCTTCTATCTATCCATTGAAGTGGTAGGTATATAAAGCCATTAATTTTATTGAAAATGATTACTAATTTAAAATCGATATGAAATTGCATTCCATACCACAACTATAACTCCTACTAGTTTCGAATGATAACGGTATAACAGCAATATTTGCATTTCAGAGATGAAAGTATAAAAGTTTTAGTTACAGGACCATCCCTCTTACACGTCTTTTCATTCAAAAAGACGACTTCGTTGGAATTCATAGAGACCAATTTACTGTTCATATCCAGAGCTGCCGTTTCAGATTTTTGTTGGGGAGTATAATTCGATTCCTTTGCGCAGTACCGGCCAGTACTCCTTAAGAACTCCTTTATTTTATTTAATTTTTTTTATAATTTCCTATCAGTTGTTGTGACGGTTCCCATTTTTCGGAATCTTTATCGTCTATTAATTCTTTTGACATACGAATTGAATTTACGGTAGCCGTTCCAAAAACTTCCTTTCAGCAGTCGCGCTGCTATGTGGAAATGATAGGACCGAAGCAATAAAATATTTTTATTAATGGAAACATTTTTTCACCCAACTCGTTTTTTTGTTTGAAAACGTGGTTACAAAATTGTTTAGCTTTAAGTCTCTTTAAATGTAAACAACTAACAACGTATTAGTCACTGACAGCACACCACAGTGTCATAGCTAAGATCGAATGACATCTGGAAAGTGGGCCCGCTCAGTTCATAAATGCATTTCACTGAAATTAGGGCAGAGACAGAATTTTTATAAAATAAAACTATTACATATTTTAATTCGCATTCTTAGTTTAATTTTTTGCTTTGGGTTGAGCAGTATAATTTGCTTTTGGGAAGTACGCAGTATTGGATGAAAAAATCGCAGTATAATACTGCTATTGCAGTACTTTCGGCAGCCCTGTTCATATCCCATTCCCACGACATGTGAGACCATGCATATTCAAGACGTGGATTGCTTGCGTGCTAGACTAGGCGGCGTTTCTTTTTTTTTATTCTGTAAAAATCAGAAGCATTTATGCAATAACACAACGCGAGTAGATTTGTTACAAGAAACCGTAGCACATTCCATAAAATTGTTTGTAAATTGAGCGGCATTTTATAATAGTCTTTGAATTTTCTGCTTGTCTTTTTATACCCTCCCCAGGAAGGTATATTCATTTTGTCATTACATTTGTAACGCCAAGAAGGATTCACCGGAGACCCTATAAAGTGTATATATTCTGAATCAGGATCACATTCTGAATCGATTTAGCCATGTCCGTCTGTCTGTCGGTCTGTCCGTCTATCTGTCTGTTGAAAACACGATAGCGTCCAAACGAAACTATCTAGGCGAATGAAATTTTGTGAAAGGACTTACTTTTACCGTCGTCAGGTTGGTATTGAAAATTGTCTATGTCGGTCAAGTAATTCTGGTACCTCCTATACCAAACCAATATGGCATGGCAAACATTTTGCATGACTTTTATGCAGTGGAGGGTATCAAAGCATCGGCCAAGCCGATGATAACACTTTTACTTGTTTTATGATATCTACTTCCATCATACTTCCATCCAAAACATGTACTATAAAAGACGTCTTATTTGAAAAAGTTAGTAAAACTATCGTTATGGGTGTCTTAAAATAATGTTAAATCACGTTTATTGTATTCTGTGTATATGTACCTACTTTCAAACGCTAACATTGACCAGTTTTGAACATTAACCTTGAATTTCTCAGTTATGCATATACCTAGCTGTTACGACAACTTCGTTCGCGAAGTGAAATATAAGTATGTATAGCTACCTTCGAAATCATCAATGTCAAGCAGAAATTTTGACAAATACAATCTCACTCTATAATACGATCAAAAATTAAAAAGAAAAGAAAATCCCCCGTACACAATTTATGGAAAATCAAATTTTTTTAATTTTTTAATTTTCCTTTAAAATTTTCCAATTTTCTCGCCGTATGTAGGTGCCTAGTTTCCTTGGGCACACAACAACAAAAAAAAAAAAACAAGTAAAAGTGTTATCATCGGCCTGGCCGATGCTTTGATACCCTCCACTGTATGTACTGTACAGGTACACGCCTGTGTCTAATATTGTTTTTGTATGGGAGGTACCAGAACTACTTGACCGACATGGCCCAATTTTAATATTAAACTGACGACGATAAAAAGAAGTCCTTTTACTAAACTTCATTCGCCTAGGTTGATTCATTTGGACGCTATCGTGATTTCAACAGACGTAGCGACACATGGGTCTAATAGTGGTTTTGAATGGAAGGTACCAGAACTACTTGACCGACATAGCCCATTTTCAATACCATCCTGACGACCGTAAAAATAAGATCTCTCACAAAATTTCAGTTGACTAAGTCAATTCGTCTGGACGCTATCGTGATTTCAACAGACGTAGATACACATGGGTCTAATAGTGGTTTTGTATGGGAGGTACCAGAACTACTTGACCGACATAGCCCATTTTCAATACCAACCTGACGACGGTAAAAATAAGTCCTCTCACAAAATTTCATTCCCCTAGGTCAATTCGTTTGGACGCTATCGTGCTTTCAACAGACGGACAGACAGACAGACGGACAGACAGACAGACGGACATGGCTAAATCGATTTAGAATGTTATCCTGATTCAGAATATATATACTTTATAGGGTCTCCGGTGAATCCTTCTTGGCGTTACAAATGTAATGACAAAGTGAATATACCTTCCTGTGGAGGGTATAAAAAGATAGCACAAATTGAACGATCCGATCTCGAGTTATGGGCGGACTACGTCTATCGTATGCAACTTTGTTCTAATATAATATGTAAGTATCTTTACATATATAATTCTTATGTTTGTAACCGAACTGCTTCTAAACGCCTGGACCGATTTTAATGAAATTTTTTGTGTGTGTGTTTGAATGGGTCTAAGGATGGTTTAGATTCACAATTGGACCCGGTAGGTGGCGCTACAATCCGATTCCACAATTACACCACTCAACAATAAAAAAAAATAAAAAAATAAATAAAACAAACAATAAGCTTATGAATAAAATTTCAAATAATTTTGCTAAACAAAGTTCTGTTCCGTGTGTTTTCAATTTATCAGAATTGTGTGCGTAACACATTGGTAAATGTGTAAAACGGTTACGCGTTATCGAAAATAAACAACCTGTAAGCTAGTGAAACAAATTATCATATCCATAGAATTAAAACATAAGTTTATGTATTGTGTGTTTCTGCCCTCTTTTCTCAACCCTTATAGTATGAATTTTGAAAAACGATGAATGAGGTTTCAAGTTCATACGGCTAACGTTTCGTGAGACCCCCCTTACTTCCCGTCACCCTTTTCCATCTCACCACTTCCCACCCTACGGCTTAATTGTCGTATCGGTTCTCGAGTTATGGATGGACGAACAGACGGACGTTGCTTTTTGTATTGTAGTATGGATTTATGGCTTTCAGCCTAGGGGAACCATAGCTATTACTGTTGTATAAGATTTTTTTCTAAAATTGGCGCAATTTGGTTGCAGTTATTTTGAAATATTATTTTGAAGAATTATTTATTTAGAAAATATTCGACGTTAGGTAACCGATGAAGAACAGCAATGGCTTGCTGATTATTTCAACAGAGATATCAGTGCAGATGAGGGTGAAATAAATAATAAATACATAGCGGCAATTAAAATGTCAATAACCCACTTACTAGTTTTGAATCGATTCAGGATATCCATTTGACCGAGCAACATGGAGAACATGCAAAATTGTGATATTGAGCTACCTCAAGTGGAAGGGCCAGAATAAGCAATTGAAGCAAATCGTAAGGGCATAAATACAGGCGCAGGGACATAAAGCCCAATTTTTATTTTTGGCGATTATGTCTCACCTGAGTGGGACGAACGAAACGAAAATATTTGAGTTCTTTTTTGTACCAATTTTCTTTGAAAATACAAACAATTATAGTGTTAAAAAATATAAAATTTTCTATATATGTATAACCAATTTTTAAAAAAATTCTTTATGACGAAGAAATCTTTTGTTCCCTTGAAGGTTCGTTATAATGAAGTTTGACTGTATTTACGAATTTGGCGTAAATGCATTTCGAAATTTATAAAAATACTGTGATCAATATTTCGGTTCTCCCTACCCTAACATTGACCGGACTCAGGTTGTCAATGTTTGCAACTTTTATTAATTTCCGAACAAACCTTTTAAATCCAATTTCTTAATAGTTTGATACCCAAAAAAATACGCAATTCTTTCTAAAATATGCCAAGCTTTTAACTCTAGCTATTGTTTTCTTTCTTTTCGAAAGATCCCGCCAAAACTTATTTACATTTTGGCAATTCCCTTTAAACTAGCTATAACTATATTACATTTATTGACATTATATAGATGAATGTAAAAATCTAAGAATTAATAAGAAATTGTAAATAAACCCCGTCCGCCAGTGAGTATAAAAGCATTTTGCTATTTTTGGTCAATGTTAGCAGGGACCCGGTCATGGTTAGGGCGGTTGACGGTACTTTTCTTCAAAAAATAAGTTTTATTTTATTTATTCGACAAAATACGAACAAAAATCAAGATCTTAAACATAACTCTAGTGCGTCTAATAAAATGAACCGCACTGTATGTACATAGGTACATACAAGCCCACAGCATGCCGTTGCCGTAATACTATCTAACCTTAGCTACTCGACAACGATACATTCATTTACTCGTGCATTTGCGTATGTATCTCAATTTTGTTCTCAATTTCTCTTGTGTTATTTCGTTCTCTTTTCTTCAGTGTTTGATAACAATATCACATTCAACCAACCTCAACCGGCCCGGCATATGGCGCTGGCAAAGGCAAGGCAATGCCAATGACAACGTAAACAAAACCTCCTAATGAGAAGCGCATGAGAAGAATAGAGAATCGTATACGAGATTACGTCATTTCACAGCAGACAGTCACACTAACCAGACACATTAATCGAAAGCAGTTTATTTTTATTTATTTATTTCCTTACTTATGCCGAATTTCCAAAATCTAAAGCAGTCCTCTTTAAACAATATTCGAGGTCGCTCTTTCAAAGTCACCGTTCCTTTATTTTGCTGTATGATTTTCTGTGTTAATTATAACTACATCTATATTACTTTAAAGAAATTGTGTTAGTGATAATGCCATCAACATGTTTGTTTATGTACGATCGTCCGGACTCTGTATACTATAGTGGAGATATTCTAAATGGAAAAATAATTCTTACAACGGATAAAGTGAAAAAAGTTCGAGGTATGCATATGCATTCTACGTGACAATATAAATTACATATTATTTTAATACAGTCTGTGTCTCTACTACAGTCTCGCTGACGCCACGCCAGTGAGCTGCGAGTGAGTTAATGTAATGCGAATGCAGTTGTAATCGAGGTCACGAAAGCAACAATGTAATGACATTACGATTTCCTTTCATTTGGCGGCTAAAAATATTTCAAAATTACATGATTCTGACTTGTCGTACGTATATATTATTTACCTCTTATTAACTTGTTCATGTAATTATAAATGAATCAGGTATACTCTATATCTACGAAAAAATACGTTGTGTTGCTAATCGTTGGCACGAGATAAAGAGAAAGTAAGAGCAAAGTGTTCTTATGCATCATAATAATAGGTAAACAAGAAAACACCGTTAATAAAAAAAATATTACTAGTAGGTACCTACGTACTAAGTAACCCGAAATTTCGCAAAATAAAGGTCAAATGTTGTTGTTCGATAAAGTCATTCATCTGCATTCTTCAGAAAAGTGTTGCCATTCGAGAGTATTAATTTGTGCCTTAAATTAAATTATTAAAAACATACCTATATACAAATTTTAGTTAATATTTATGACGTAGGTACATTAAACAAGTCATAGAACTTTTTTATAAAGAATTAATAAGAGGTTAATTTAAGAATTTGGAAGGTTAATAGAAGAATTTATTTCGTCATCCACCGAAATTTACCTTCTTATAATGAAAGACACCAAAATATTAAAACCAATCTTGTAGGTTATAATTTAAAAAAATAATGAGATAAACTAAATTAAATTTTAGATAGATATCTTATCTACCTACTTTATTTTCCTAATTGTACGTAAATTACGTTTGGTAAGCCACCGCGTAGTCAACATACAGAGATTTAGATAATACATAGGTATTTATATCTTTCTACTGAAGAATTATTTTAAATAATGATTTCAAATATTTATATTAGGTAGGTATGTAATGATAAACTTTGAAGGAAAAATACGTTAAGAAAATATTTAATAAAAAGAATTAAAAACAAAATGAGGAAAAGAAAGAAGAAGAATTTGTTATATAGTAGAAGAAAAAATTACCAACATAAAACTTGATTAAATATTTAATTGGGTTATAAGTGCGGGCTTTCGGAGATCTCAAAGTTGCGGAGAAATGTTTTGGTTAGCTTTGTAATTCTATCGTAAATCAAGTAAGTCAGCATTTCCTTTGTTATTGAGATCGGCGGTTCAGTGATAAGGGAGAATATTAGGAATCATCTTAAGAATTTCTTTTTGTGAAACTTGTAGTTTTCTAATACGGGATTGGGTGAATTTTCGCCACCCTTAGCAACAATATAGGAAGATCGACTGAAAGATTACTTTAAATATTATGTTCTTATTAGCTTTGTTTAGTAGAAGTATGCTCCTAAAATGTAAGTTTTGTCTCGAGATGAATTTTCATTGATTCATTCGCCAAAGTGACCTCCTCTACCGTGGGATTTTTTTCCGCCCAGCTCAAAGTAATGGATATGTCGTCCTCAATGCCCTGTTCTACATTGATCAGCTCAGAAGAGTGCTCGCCATAACTATACGGAATATGCTCTACTTATTGGAAAAATCTGTACCATCTTTGGATTTGACTAATTTAAGGCATTCCGATTCCTTCCCATAAGACTGCAGCTAATCTGCCAGAGCAGTTTGCTTGTTGATCTGTGATCACGGTTGAAATTTTAACCAAACTCTTTCCATAATGTTTGATTGTTCCTTGGCTCCTTTAACAGGTAATTTGAATGTACTTGGTAGAAGTCAATCTTTCAACATCAAGCTTTTAGATCGCTTCCATTGACGGTTACCGAGCGTGACAAGCCGTCCATCAGCCGCTCGCAAATTGGCGCTCATAACCTCATTTAATTGAAGTTTAAAATAATCCTTTATTTATCTATATATACGTTATTTATGTAGGAATGTCTTTAGAACTTCACGGAATAGTTCAGTAATTCATTATATGATCTTGTTTCCAGGAGTTTACATCACTATCAAAGGTGTCGCAAAAGTACGATGGACAGAAGAGAAAAGTCGTCACAACAATCATACCAACAAACAAGAATATTACACTGTAGAATATTATGGCGATCAAGAATATTTAAATTCACTAACGCGTGTTGAAGGTGATATGAATCTGCAGCCTGGAACCCATGAATACATCTTCCATACGGCACTGCCCGTGCAGATACCTTCATCGATCTCCGATTCACATGGCCATGTATCTTACGAGGTTCAGCTGAAATTAGACCGCCCAATGCGGCCAGATAATGTGTACTCGAATTGCTTTACTGTGATACGTCCCTTGAACCTAAACTTAGATCCTTCATATATGGTAAGTTAGAAGTTTGCCAGAGATAGCACATATTACCACTTTTAAATATTTTCTTATTTAATTGCAGGAACCAATTGTCGATGAAGAACAAAAGTATTTCTGCTGCTGCTGCTGTAAATCAGGGCCTATGAGTTCTGAGTTACGCACTGAATTCGCAGGCTATGCACCAGGACAGAAAATTAACTTCACTGTTATGATTGATAATGAGGCAAATCAAGACATGGAAGAATGTTGTGTCGAACTCATTCAGTCTATAGATTTCAAAAGCGAAGTACCCGAACACAAAACAAAAACTGTCGAAAATGTAATTGGTTCGCTTAATTTGGAAGGCGCAAACAGATTTTCGAAAAAACTTCATAAAGGATCAATTGAGATTCCACCTCTACCACCGACAACTATGAGTTCATCAGATATAATAGTTGTATCTTATTTCTTAAAGGCTGAGATTGAAAGTGGCTTATGTAGTAGCAATGAGGAGCTAAGCGCAGCTATTGTTATTGGTACGGTTCCATTGGTTGCTAGTGCTACGAATCCTAACAGCGTCATAACTACTCAACCCACAGCGCCAATGCTGGATTTCAATGGAGATGGCTGCGATAAGCCACCGCAATATGGGTCGATTGGTAATTATATCTAAAACGATCGTTATATGGTGTACTTATCATTAACCTCTTAACAGTCCCTCCATCGTTTGAAGAAGCCACCGGCATGAACAAACCCTTCCTAGACAATGATGATGGTGCCGATGAAAATCGTGTTCTAGATCCATTCGTACCAAAATATCCAGTTTACCATAACTTTGCAACGCCATCAGCACCAGCTGGTGATCAAACCCCAACGAACGAAACTCGCGAAACTTCATGGGTACCAGCACCCCCATCATCAGCGCCAACCTTAGAACCGAGATTACCCTATCCAACAGGAGGTTCACAGGTAGGAGTACCGCCATATCCACTGGATGGTTTTAGTGCAGTGCCAGTACCTGGGGCTTGCATTGCAAATGCGAATTCCTCTGACTGTGCTGACAATAAAGAGGGCCCTAGCATTGGATGGAGCCTTAGTTCGTAAATGCATGGAAAATATGTATAAATATGTATGTACGGTACATACACCTACTCTGGAAAATGTAAGCTAATTATATTTTGTACTTATCTACCTATATAAAACTTTACAAGTAAAGAAGATGACGTATGGAAATGGCATGTCAATAAAGTATCTTTCAATTTATTGAATAAACGGACTCACAGTAGACACCTGTAAGAACAGTGGTGACAAATGCATCAAGTGCTGCTTTACAATTATTCTTAAAAAATAATAGATAGTAGATGAGAAATGCTGTATTAAAAAATTTTTAGATTGTCGTCGTCGTCAACTCGGTGCAGGCGCAGGGTCTACTCCTACAACTGAACTTGTATTTTATGATGCTCAACAGTTCAGGGATTTTTGCCGTTTGGCAACGGCAAGTGAAATAGAATGTCTATAATAACTTGCGCGATACTGTCGAAAGGTTCAAATGTTGATCATTCCAACTCCATAATTTTTTAAGGAGGAAGCGTTCTTGGCAGATGAATCGATCCGATTACCGAGGAAAAAGTCTAAAAAGTAAAAGTTTTACAAAAGTTCTAAATTCTCAATGGGTACCTAACCTACTTAATGGGTTAAGTAAAGTTTTGTATCATTCAAACGGAATTTAAATTACCTTTCCATTGATGTCAAAATTTACATGAAGTAAGTTCAAATTTATGAGTAGATTAACTTTACTTTTGTGCAAATAATTTTGCCACTGACTGTATACCTACTTTGATAATGGATCGGCTGTGGTAGTGAAGTTTAGTAGGTGAATTTCCCAAACTGTCACTCAGCACGTGCTGGAATTCGTCTTTCGTATCACAAGGGACTATTTAATGGTCTAGGTATGTCGATGGCCACTTTAAAGTAGATAACCCTACCTAACCTATGCTGAATTTTAAAAAATCGTTATTGTACGCTCTATCTACATCACGAAGGTACATTATATTCACTTTGCCATTACATTTGTAACGCCAAGAAGGAGTCACCAGAGACCCCACCAAGAATATAAGATATTCTGAATCAAGATCACATTCTGAATCGTCTGTCTGTCTGCCTGTCTGGTCTGTTGAAAGCACTAGGTATACCATACGAATCGACTTAGATTAATGAAATAATGTGAGAGGACTTCCTTTTATGGTCGTTGGGTTATTATACAAAATTGTCTATGTTGGTCAAGTAGTACAGATACCTACCTCCCATACAAAACCAATATTAGACCCATGTCACTCTGTCTGTTTAAAACACGATAGCGTCCAAATGAATTGACATAGGCAGGCAAATAAAATTTAGTGAGAGCTGAGAGGACTTCTTTTTGCCGTAGTCAGGTTGGTATTAAAAATGGGCTATATCGATCAAGTAGTTCTGTTACCTCCCATATAAAACCAATATTAGTAAACCCATGCGTTGCGTGTACCTGTAAATACATACTAAATTACATGGTAAATATTTTGTATGAGCATGACTTACATATGTATAGGTATATGCAGAGAAGGGTATCAAAGCATCGGCCAAGCCGATGATAAGGATAACACTTCTACTGAGTAGCCATGTACCTATGACATAATGACGTACCATTATTAAGATACATTATATTATTATAAGCATCTTTTAAAAATGACCTAACTAATCTTTTAAACACATTTTTTTGTCACATATACTAATTATTATAAATCACCCAATGTTTAAAAACACTAGCAACATTTTGTCTACATACACAAATAACTACGATATTTCCATAATTTATTTCATTTGCTAGTTATTGTGATTTCCTTCGTTATTTCCATTGTATTTGGTGTCATCTCGATATCTTCATTTATTTCGTAATAAAGATATTTAGGTTTGAATCCCGATTTATCTTTGTTCAAACTATGTTTATCACCTTTGTTAAGATTAGCGGATGACATAAAGGCGGCCTCTTGGAATGATGAAGCAGCTTAAAGAAAATATTTTTTTTTTAAACAATCAACAAACGCAAATTCTTTTTTACTAACCAGGTGCATTCATACTAACAACCGAAGATGACATTGCATCTTTTGATTCCAAAGAACTTGTCGTAACCATAGATGGTACCATTGCTTGTTCTATTACTTCCAAATTTTGCTTCTCGTTAAGTACACTTATATTTTCATCTGTCTGCTCTGTTGCGAGCGATGTTGTTCCAATTAAAATGGGAATTCTAACGACAACTCCTCTATTGCCCTTTACCTGATCAACAACAGCCTCTACTTCATAGCTTACTTGAAGAATGTTGCAGTCTGTGTCACAAGTAGGTGGCAAATTTGGTATTGGAATTCGTTCAAGAAACTCACAAAGTGGTAATTTGCCAGGTAAACCACTAACAACCTGGACTACATTGTATCTTTCTATTTTTGTCAACTCACGAGGTATTCTCGATATGAAAGTGACAACTTGATTAAGAGATACTACCAGATGTCTTAGTGGTATTCTTCCATCGTTAATCAATCGCATGTAGACTGATATTGTTTCACCTGGTACATATCCTGCCTGAGGGATGTTTACATATAGACATATAGGCTTTTTCCAACATTCACAGCAGCATTTTGATTCCGATATTTCCATGTCCAGGGGAAGCTATAAAAACAAAAAGTAATATTGTTATGCAAGCATTCAAAAATACTCAAGGATATGAACACATAGCGACATAGGGCATATTGAGTGCATCTGATGTATGCTTTATAGTACGTTTACAGCGCACCTAAATTCATCATTTCGGCTAAATTGACCATTTCAGGCCAAATTTTCAGCATTTCGCCATTTCCAGCATTTGTAAGTTGATGACTTTTTGGGTCACAGACAAAAAAACCGCTGTAAAAAAATCCGATGAAGATTTTTTTGTTTCAGAATAAAGTATTTTGACAAGAGCTTTCTTATTCTCATATGACCGTTATGTGCACATATACTAAATATAGTTTTTACCAATAATTCTTACATTTAAGACAAGTGCTTGCGGTCTAAGATCGTAAGGCTTTATTACTTGAAGTGTTTCAATAAGGACTTCTTCAGTCCTATTTGTATACTCTATGATGGCTCTCACTTGATATCGAACAAAGCCGGAGTTGCTCTCAAACGACGAGGGACTTTTTTGGGGAATAGCGCAAGAAAAATTATATGTATAGTCACCGGGTTGAATCATTATTGATGTAGCTAAAATTCAACTAACTATAGTTGTAAAATAAAATTGAATTTATAAAATGGCTTACAATCCTCGGAACCGACTAAGTAGGATGTAGTTGCGATGTAGTCTTCTCGTCCGCTGACTATGTTGGGCTTTGTAGATTCCTTTTTATTAATATCCCAATTAGTCTGCGCATATCCAGATATTTTGAGGGCTAAATCTATAAGAATATAAATAAACAAAATTTTTTTTATAATTGAAATACTTGTAAAGTGAGAAAGTCAAAAGAAATAGCTATTTGCCCAAAGTATTGAATTGTTTGCCGGTGAGAGTAATAAGCAATCGTTATGTTCGGTGAACTTCTTACAACAATCCCCATAAAGGCTAATGTCGTTTTCGATTGGTAATCCAGAAGCGTCCGGAAGAACTCTCCGCGATTCTGAATTCAAATCCAGAAGCAAATTTCTCTTTTCTTCAGTAGAAGAACTGTCAGTTGAGTGCCAATCGAACGCTTTCAGAAGCGTTCGGATTACTTCCGGACGATTCTGGATTACCCATCGAAAACGACATAAGTGTCCTAAAGTCAGCCTGATATGTGCTGACAGGCCCACAGAGAAAAATATAATTTCTACGAGCTCCTCAAAAACACATAAATATAATTATACCATGTATGTGCTTCTAGGTTATTTTAATGCCAGAATAGGCTACGAGGACATTTTTGCTATAGTCGAATGGGAAATTTGGTCATCGGCATAACACCAAATAATCAACCACATCAATTACGATCGACATAAAGGTTTCTTCCTTGAAATAACGCAATTCAGAATTCAGATTCCTCCTCTTTCTAATAGGCAACTGGGAGCTAAGTATTTAAAAACTGACAGTTGGGACTGGATGACATTATGTGGACAGAATGGTGGATAAAAAAAAAAAAAACAATAAATATGTAAATAGTTAGCTCGACAGGCGCGACTCTTTGCTTCGAAGAAAAACACCCTTGCCGCGAATTGTCATAAGTTTATTCAAAATTCACAACATTCAAACCCGTTCCACAAACTATCAAATAAAAAATTCTTTCGAACTTAAACTCAAAGAGAAGAAGAAAAGAGAAAGATATAGATATTACTGTTTACTGTATTGTTTTCATACAAAATTTCGAACTCGAAATTTTGATCAATTCTGATATAACGATGATAGGGGAACTCAAAAAAGTGGGTCTCGCAATTCTGTCCGTCAGTATGTCTGTCTGTCCCATACAAGGGAAATCTAAACACTTGGACGGATTTGTTTCTAACTTCGTATTCAAAGTTTGTGGGGTTCCCGCTAGGAGGCGTCTTTATTTTATTTTAGCCCTAATATTAACGGTACTTCCCATATAAACATTTTACGAAATATTAAACAATTTAGATTTTTTCGAAAACGGATCTGACGATTTGAACGAAAATTGATAGTTGAGTTAATGTAGTCATGCTTAACATGACTAGGCTGACCAGACGCCCTCTTTTAAGAGGACATGTCCTCTTTTTATCTTAAAAAATAATGTCCGGTATCTTTTTGGAAAAATGTTCAATTTGTCCTCTTTTTGGGATTTACCAGTTTACGGAATTGTTCGACACCACAAAACTCTAACAAAACTTTTTTTCAACACTAATTCAGAAATTTTCTGCATCTCTGGTATGAACACGACCTAAAATTTGTAGTTAAAAGTGGAAATGAAAATGATGCCTTAAACGTGGAAGAATGTATTATAGAGGTTTTCAAGGTGTTTAAAATATCTTCAGAGGAGGGGCGAATCTCTGGATGAGTTTGATTGTTTTACATGGATGGATTTAAACAAAATTCTCAACAAATTAAACGAAAATAAATCGTTTGACCAATTTTGTAACCTAAAAATATTTGTAGAGCAAGAACAAAACAATTATAACTTTCTAAATGCACCTATGGTCCTATGCACGAAAAATGGGTACCCTACTTAAAAAAAAATGACAATATTGAATTACACAGTGAACTTTTCATACCTATATTGCACAGTTTGATTTTTCAAATCCTGCATATAATACTAATGTTGAGTGAATATTTTCTTTGATAACGAGCCAATGGACTGAAGAACGGAATAGACTTAAATTCAAAATTGTAAAAGCAATTTTTTTATGTAAAAATAATTTTAGAAAAATGTCTGGCTCAGAATTTTACGTCTATACCTATTCTAAAAAAAACCGATATTTCAATTTTTCATTTTAAATTTTTGAAGGTGTCCTCTATTTGGTGGACATGGATCCGGTCACCCTAAACATGACTGCATACCCAGTTTCTCGCTAAAAAGTCCAAAAACGGCACTTTTGAAAATTGGCTTTTTTCGAAAATAATTAAACAAAAACTTATTTTTAAGATGCTATCGTCACTCTTAACTTGATAGCAAACTCAGTTTTTCTCTGAAAAGATTGCGTCCTTTGAAATCCACTAACTGGCAGGTAATGCTTAAATCTATAGTATAATACCTTTTGCATACCTTTTTGCTCGGGGCGCAGTAACGCAGCGGTTATTGGACAAAGTGCGTGGCACAAAGAACATCTTCTATGGGGTGAAACTCGTTTGTGTGAGTTTTTTTATATTTAGGACGAACGGAAAGGACCTACAATTTTATGCCGAGTCCGAACGGCTGAAGTGAGAAGCTTTTTCAGGACAGTTACACTCTCGTATGTTTGTCAGTCGTTTGCGAGAGGTTGCGCAGTGAAAAAACCTTAATATGTAATTTGTGTTTTTCCGGTGATAGAACCTGGGACGAGGGGCACAGTAGACAGTATAGTCCAACACACTGAGCAGTGGCTGAGCACTGAGCAGTGGCCCAGTTATACAAATAAAATTGTATTACTGAAACATATTCTGCATAATATACCCTGAAAGAAATTCACACAGAGCATAAATCCTAGTTGTCGAACATACAGAACAGATACCTACAGAAAACCAATCAATTTGATGACCAGTCTTTTTGAATCAACCTCTGCATCAGACTTTCCCGTGTGAACTACAAACATTATCAATAACTGATTCATGCCCCATTTTAAGTTATTTTTGTATTCTTATTCAAGAATGTTGATGACTATTTTACGATTTTACAAAAAAAGAGTTTTAGCTCCCGAACTCTAATCTTATCACTGACAGGGATAAAATCAGACGAATAAATTTGCCTTAATTATTTAGATAGCCAAAAATGGTATTGTCTATATAATTATTGTTATTTAATTATGTATATATCTTTTTGCAGAAAGGTTCTTCAGGATCATATATGAAAGCCGATTATATGTGTGTAATGTATCTTCAATAATATTTAGTTATAGTTTACATCGCACTGTTCACTCTTTTTTCCATATTTTCAAACAGCTGCGGATCTGCTTTCAGCTCATGGAATATATGAAGTATAGGTAGTTATGGCCGAAATTTATGATTACAGTATAATCTCGATAATTCGTACCCCGTTAATTCGTAAACCGCGCTTATTCGAAATAAACTGCTGGTCCCTTGGAAAAATCCCGGTTATTCGTAAAAAAACCAGTGCATTTCGGTCCCCTCGGTAATTCGCAATAATTTCCGTATGACTTTGCCATTAAACGTCTTATAATTCGTAAGTCTGTGTTTACAACCCCGTTTATTCGAAAAGAAACCTCCTTCCTCTCTTCAATACTCTGAAATACGTTTGTTAGGTACATGTTTATGTTTATTTGGAAAGACAGAATAAGAATTTGGTTCTTGGAAAAGCAAGATAGAGCGAGATGGAAAACTCTCACACTTGAGAAATGGGACCACTACTACAATTGGGTGCTGTTTCTGTTGAAATGTTAGTCATTTTCACACATGTATTCACTAACTGACTGTTAAAACTTATTATCCCGGTAAATCGAATTTTTATTTTTTAAGTCTTTAATAATTCGTAATCCCGCTATTTCGAAAACCTCTATAATTCGTAATAAACTCTAGGTCCCTTGGCATTACGATTTATCGGGATTGTACTGTATTTGTTGACAAGTTATATAAAATCAAGACATTTCATTTTATTTACAACACAAAGTTATGTTGGAAAACAAAAGCATTTTAATTTTGTTTACGAGTATGTGTGTATAAACAATCTTATGATGTAACGCTGAAAACAGTAGATAAGTAAAGTACAAAGCGCGCATAGAAGTTAATAATTTAACGTACCTACATACATACTTAGTAGATACCTACTCACATTTTATAAGAATTCGTTCATCTAGGGAAAGGGATATCCTTCCAGAAATAATTTGGCCCGAATAATAAATTCCGTTTTCATTGAATAAAGCCTCACACTTGACCACCATTTTGGAATTTGTTCGGAATTTTAAAATGGTTTATTTAAAAAACAAAAACATCCGCGTTCAACTATTACTTAATATACGCAACCAAACACCACTGGTGTGGTTCAACTAACCTTTTGAACGCCTATTTGCAAAGTATATTCATCGAAATTATTTGCTTTTATCTTATCGGTCGTTCAATTATACAATTTTGTATTAACTAAGCAGATATAGATTAGTTGTGCCTGTGCGATAAATGTAGGTAAGAGAAAGAACAAAATATAAAAGGGACAATTATGGTGTAATGGTTGAGCAGTCCGAAAAGCCATTATCTGAAATATTTACGGTAGGTAGGTATTTGTGATTTTGTTAATGTGTCTTCTATGAGAAGCGGTCAATAATTCTATTCCTTAAGGCTTATCGTATATGCAGCTTTCCCTGGACTAAAATATTACATTTTTTCTTTTTTAAATACTTAAACATATGTATGTAGGTATGAACGTAAGTATATACCTACATTATACAGGGTGATTCACCTATTTTCTTTGTATTTTAACCAGAGGAGTAGGTGCATTATAATCTTGACCTGCACACAAAATATACCGCATTCCTTCAGTCTTATTCAGTGCTATAAGACTGAAGGAGTCCGGATGATGGACTGCAAGGCCGTATGGCCATACCAACATCCTGGATTCGCTACCAAACTGCATGGTCACGTCTCCAACCGACTACATAATACCCAAATTAAACTTCACGAAAGGCTTCCACGTCGGTTTCCCAACAAGGGCTCAGTGGAAGAGGGACGTAGTAGTGAAAGGCTTCGACACGGTCATATACACCGACGGATGTAAGATGAGCAGCTGTGGTGTGGGGACCGGTGTCTACTCGGAATCACCGCAAATATCAATTTCAGTCCGCTTACCGGATTTTGCCAGCGTTTTCCAGGCGGAATTACTGGCCATCCGAGAGGCCTCCACGCAACTAGAGCGTGATACAAAGCATAAACAAAGCATTTCCAACCTTATAGATAGCCAAGCCGCCACCCAAGCCATCGACTTGGTTACCATATATCCAAACTGGTGCAGGAGTGCCGGAACGAGCTCGCCTGTCTGAGCGAACGGTTCGGGGTAACACTTATCGGGGTTCCAGGGCATAGTGACAAAACAGGCAATGAGCCTGTGGATGAGCTGGCCAGGATTAGGGCAAATACACTCATATTTTCTGCAGAAAGCCAATCTCCAGTGGGTGGGACTGACAAACTGCGTCATATCAAGGAAGATATGGCATACCTACGATCAAAATAGAACAAAGTACCTACTAAACATAACCCACCCAGATATCGCCAGAATCACGGCAATATCAACTGGGCATTGGCCAATTACAGACCATGCGGTCAAACTAGGTATCCCATACAACCCTCATTGCCGCAGTTGCGCAGTCACTTCCTCTGGCAAATGTCCGGCACTAGCAAGAGCTAGACTGCGTGCTCTGAACCAAACATTCTTTGACGACCTCAGCGACATCTCGGGCAAAGGGATACAGGATCTTATCCGCTTTCTCAATTCCACAGACTGGTTATAGATGGGTACCGACCGGATCACATCCTTAACAATGATCACAAAGTATGTCACAAGAGTCGTGGTAACAAAACGGCACATCTGAGTGCTAATTGGGTTCATGTCCGAACCGCCACTACTTCTAGTACCTACCTCGATGCATTATAGAAGTGAAAAAATGATTACCTTTAACTGGCCGGGTTTGCCCTTGCCCAGGAATTTCAAATTTTACAACTTTAGTTTCTAATTAGATAAGATAAGATAATTTATTTTCGTATTGAAATTTACATTTGGTGGGCCACCGCGCAGTTTACATACAGAGATTTGATATTTATATTATATCTTTCTACTGAACAATTAATTTTAAATCATGACTAAAAACAAAAATTATATTATGGAATGATATACTTTGAAGGAAAAATACGTTAAAAACCTTCAATACAAATAGAATTAAAAAGGAAAAAGGAAAAACCTTAAAAAATAATCAGGTACATTGTAGTGAATAAATTATAAATAACAAATTTAAGCTAAGCAGGTACATTGGGTAAATAATAATCAATGAATAATAAATAATAGATAAATAAATGTAAATAAATAAACAAACAAACAAACAAATAAATAAATAAATAAATATATAAATAAATAAATAAATAAATAAATAAATAAATAAATAAATAAATAAATAAATAAATAAATAAATAAATAAATAAATAAATAAATAAATAAATAAATAAATAAATAAATAAATAAATAAATAAATAAATAAATAAATAAATAAATAAATAAATAAATAATAAGTATTAAATAATAAATAACAAATAGTAGACAACAAGTAACAAATAATAAATAATATAACAATAATAAATAATAAATAACAAAATAATAAATAATATATAACAAATAATAAGTATAATAAATAACAAATAAAACTTCCTGATACAAGAAGCATTTAGAACAAAAAAAAAAAAAAAACATGGTTAAACATTTAGTTGGTTGATAAGTGGGTTTTCAGAGATCTCACAGCTGCGGATAAATTTGGTGGTTAACTTTGTAATTCGATCTTGAATCAAGTCAACATTTGCTCTGGTATGAAGATCAGCGGTTGAATGATGCGGGGAAAGATTAAGCATCATTTTAAGAATTTTGTTTTGCGAAACTTGTAGTTTTTTAATATGACATTTTGCTGAATTACCCCATACTTGGCAACCATATAAGAGGATTGACTGAAAAATTACCTTACAAATTATGATCTTGTTGGCTTTGTTCAGTAAAGACTTTCTGTTAATAAATGGGTATAACATGTTTATTGCTAAATTCACTTTTTGTATTGTTTTAGCGGTATGTTCTTTAAATGTGAGTTTTGTATCCAGATATATGCCTAAATATCTCACGGATGGGACCCAGTCAATTCTTGTGTTATTTACAATTAGCGGATTGCTTGGAAGAAAACAAGACTTTCGTTTTCTGCTGAAAAAGATAGCTTGCAGCTTCTCGGCATTTAATTTAATTTTCCAGCAATTGTAATAACCTAGCAATATTTGAATCGCATTTGTCAGGTTTGTCTCCACGTTGAGACTAAACTCATGCGAAGAATATATTGCCTTGTCATCCGCAAAAATAGCTAATTCACAATAAGGGAGTCTTGGAATATCAGACATAAAAATATTATACAAAATTGGACCCAAAACTGATCCTTGAGGCACACCAGCAACAACACTATGACAAACAGAATAACAATAGTTCACGAAAACTTTGAAAAAACGATCGGAAAGGAAGCTCAGGACAAGTTTTATGAGGTATGGGGGAAAACGAAATATCAACAACTTATAGACGAGACCCAAATGCCATACACAATCAAAAGCTTTCTCAATGTCCAGCAACACCAGGCCAGTTGATTTTCCCAAGGAACGATTTTGCTTAATATGCTGGCAGACTCTAAGTACTTGATGGGATGTACTATGATTTCTTCTGAAACCAAATTGCTCATTTGGAAGTATATTATTATCTTCGATAACTATCGTAAGTTTTTCTTTTAGTACCTTCTCAAACACTTTGCTAAGACTACTCAGCAGACTAACTGGTCTGTAGCTGTTTGGTTTATCAAGTGGCTTTCCTGGTTTTGGAATAGGTATCACCTTAGCTATTTTCCAAGCCCTTGGAAAGTATTGGATTTTAATACATACATTTAAAATAAATGTTAAGTATCCAATGGCCGATTTGGGAAGTTGTTTTAGACACATATTTTTAATACCATCCATACCATCAGCTTTTCTTGCTGGCAAGCAACACAAAATATCTTCAACGCTCTGTTGAGATATAAGCTCTTCACGAGGCGTATCAGTTGTTTGTTCAATAAAATTTGTAGTAGCCTCACTAACTAATTGGTTGGTAACGGCGTCACCTAGATGTTGGGACACAGAATGATTTTTCAAAAACGTAGTGGCGAATACATTCGCCTTATCCTCATCTGTATACATTATATTTCCCGAATCTTGGAGAGTTGGGATTCTTCTGTTCTTGTTTTTAACAACTTTAACAATATTCCAAAAAGGCTTGGAATTTTTGTCTAGAGAAGATAGCTTTGTGTTCCAATCAATATTTCGTTGCTTTTCTATTTCCTTCGAGATAAGATTATTGTAATATTTTAGGTATATTCTAAATACTGGTAGCCTATACCTCTGCCAATGTCTCTTAATAGAATTACGTATTCTGATATATTCTAAAATGTAATCAGGCATTTTAAAAAAGTGATGTTGCTTTCTTTTTTTAGGAGTACATGAATTCATTACCTCCAGTACTTTGTCTGTAAATCCTTTGACCATTACATCGATTTCTTCTTTTGAGCTAACATCATCAATAACTGTCGGAAGGTTTCTGTATATTGGGTTTAATTCCGATCGGAATCTAGCCCAATTGGTTTTTTTAAAATCTGGTACCAATTGTTCATAGGTTTGAGCAGATTTAGACATTTTACAAAGAACAGGGTAATGATCTGAGCTCAACTCTTGCAACGCTATCGGCTGCGAACAAGTTTGGGGCACGTTTGAAAGGAAGAAATCAATAACAGATGGGCGTCCTCTCGAACCTGATGGTACATATGACGGACTAAGGGGATACAGAACAGAAAACGGAAATAAATTGGAAAAGTTCGAAAGAATGTTACCCCACGCGTTAGCCCGACTACAGCCCCAATCGCGATGCCTACAATTTAGGTCACCTCCAATTATGAAATCATCGTTCCTAACTAGAATGTTTCGTAAATCTCTTTTAAAGTTTTTTCGTTTAATTTCAGAAGCAGCTTTACCTGGAAAGTAAACGCACACTATGCTTATATCCCTCCCATCACTCAGCATAATCTTTATACCCACATTCTCCACGCAGCGTGTTCTAATAACCAGGAGCAATGTATGGCGAATGGATCTTTTAATAAATATCGCCACACCTCCACCTCTTATATTTGGTCTATCTACGCGATAGCATTTAAAATTCGAGGAAGACAATCTAGTTTTAGAATTTAACCATGTTTCTGTTACAAGAGCTACATCTATATTTTTAGAGTTTAAGAAGTTATTGAATTCTATGTATTTATTTTTTATGCCTCTGGCATTCCACGTTACTAAATTCAGATTGTTAGTTATCATATTACTTAACATTACCATATAAAAATTTAGTGGCTAACTGCGCGATGGCATTAAATTGATCTATCTTAGTTTTACAATTGTTTAATTTTGAAATCATTTCCATTACCAGAGAATTTAGCTCCTCCATAGAAAATAACTCACGAGCACCACTATCAGTGGTTGTTGTGAAGTTATTGTTGTCGCTGTTGTTGTAGTTGTTGTTAACATACGGCTGGTTTTGAGCATCATCATGTACTCGTACTGCTCGTACACTTCCCCATGCACTTGGCTGTTGGGCAATGTTGCTGGTAATTTGTTTTGTTGCCTTATTACGATGCGTATGGAGAGGAGGAAAATCCTCCATTGGCAACAAATATGATGCTGATGTTGATTGTGTTGTTGCATTGTTAGTGTTGGTGATGTTGGTGATCAACTTGGTGTTCGAATGCAGGCGATGCGGCTGCTGAGACTGAGAGTATGAGCGATTCGACCTGTTTGCCATTTTTTCCCTCAATTGCATGTAATTACTTCGTACTGCGCATGCGCTGTCTGTAGATTTGTGATTAAGACTGCAATTTGCGCATTTAAATGTGTTTGAATTGTCACAATCCTCTGTTTTGTGAGAGGCTGCACAGATTGAACAATACGTTTTAACGTGGCAGTGTCTCTCTCCATGACCAAACATCTGACAATTTCTGCATTGTGTCAGATGATTCTTTTGTTTACGCTGGAAGTTCCACTTCACTTGCGTATGAAAAATCGAACGTATATTTTTTTTTAAATCCACTAATCTTATCGATCCACTAACAAGGGATACTATATAGAATGTATCTGTAAAATGATCAAATTTTTTGGTGATCATTTTAACTTCTTTACACTGGAGTCCAAGATTTATAAGTTCGTTTTTCAATTTAGTTGTGTCTACTTCGCACAAACCGTACAAAACAACTTTGAGAGCTTTTTCACTTTTAAGTTCGTGTGAAAAAAATTGGCTATTGTCTTCACGTAATTTACTAAGTACTAGCTTGTAAGAGTTTAGAGATTCACAATTAATTTTGATTCCGATTGACATTATTTTAATTGAGTAATCGTCCACTTTAATGGATGTCATTAACTTGTGCACATAATCAGACGATTTCTGCAACAGTTTTATGGGAGGAATATGTATTTTTTTAGTGACATTTGGCGATATTGATTCGTCCATGATTTCACTATCGTTGTCGCTATCGGGTAAACATTGTAAGGGACTCCAGTAATTATTTCTGGAGTTTACCTTGCGTTTATTCATTTCGGACAAAATTCGCGACTTTTTATCCAAGGACAGAGCACTGTCCTCGGTAATAGGTGATCGCGCGCGCTTGGAAATGATTGCAAGAAGAAGACAAAGAATACAGATTAGTTAGAGATTGGTTTATCACGTCGTTCGCTGTCGAAAGCTTCGGCTTGACTGAAGTTTCTAATTATTATGAGAGTAGACTTTTTTTTTATGGATAACCAGTACAACGTCCAACGTCCTTCCGTAACATATCTACTGATCCAGGCGGCCATTACAACGCTGAAAGTTTTTTTTTTTTAAATCAGCCGAAAACATCCACTAATAGCGGCCCACCCCTCCCACTTCCTCTAAAAGTTAAGTAACCTATAACCTGCACATACCTATTTATTTTACACATTAAAAAAAAAAAATAGAATTTTGTAAATCGGTGCAATGGTTCGTAAGATTTTTTCGGAAATACAATTTTGCCATTAGATGTTAGTTTTGTCCAATTTTCATACATTTCCTCGGTATTATTGATCATTAAATAAATATTTATTCATTAATTATTAAAATTAATATGAATCTATATATTTATTTTAAAAAAATCATGTATCTCCAATTTATAAATGGAAAGCAATTTATTTCCTAAATTTATAAGTGTTGGCAACATATTTTCTGTTTGTAGCTTCTTATAAGAACTGTTAAAAAATAAAGATGTGATCGCTCCCAGTTAACATGGATACATAATCGTCGGCTAAGGATGCAAACCTCGTAAATCCATTTTTGTAAATTGTGCAGACCAGTGATTTCTAATGTTCAATTGCATAAATTCTACATTATTATTATTTATACCATTGATTCTTTTTTTTTGCGTTCTTTAGACCTATAGGTTATTACAAGACTTCGAAAAACTGACTACTTGCCATTATTTTGGTACTTACGAGGTTTTCTTCTTCAAAAAAGAAAAGTTATGAAGGATTTAGGAGGTTTTATTTCAAATAAAAGTTAGTTACTTTAATTGTTTTATTTTAAATTTATTATTTTATGAAATGACTTTAAATTATTTTAAAGCTATTATTTAGTTTCATTTACATAAAACTAGTAAAGTATATGAAAAAAAATTAACTCAAAGATAAATTAGACGAAATAAGAATTTGTAGTTAAATAAGTACATTATATTAAAAGAAGAATAATTGAAGATGAAAAAATAAAACACAGAAGTAAATAAAAAAGTAATTAGTAATAATTTTTTGAATGATTAGCTTTTCTTGAGAAGACTGGAAGAAAGAAGGTAAAGGTTATTTTTTTCATGTGAAGTAAGAAAATAATAAATTATAAACATTTAATGTGGTAGAGACTCATAAAAAGAATGTTAATCTTGCTTGAGAGCTTCATTAAGCTCTTGAAGATGTTTGAATTTATCTTCGGATAATTTAGGTAGACCTTCAACTAATTTCGGAATGTTGTCAAGTTGAATCGGATTAAAAGGTTAAATTCGTTGCGGCAATATTTTCCAAGGATCAGACAAATTTAATTTGTAGGTATTCAATGAAGCCTTCTTCGTTGTACTTTAAAGTGTGGATTTGATTCACAGTAGGATTAGGTACCACTTTTCTTTCCTGGTCTTATTGATGGTACAATTTTAAGTGAAGTAAAATATTCAAAATTCAAATATTTCATGGTGTATGGAAAGGGATAGGTACGATCCGAGTGCATTTATTTATTTATTTATTTTAAGACTGACACTTTTTTGATGGGGTCAGATTTATCTTTATTTTTTTCATCTCGAGCTTCATCTTTGAGCCTTGTATGTTCCAAATAGATAGATAGGGTAGGGCCAGTAAAAAATCTTTTTTACTTACATTTTCAAAAGAAACAAATGCAAAAATCTAAGTAAAAGATCCACTTATGATGATATAAATGACCACCCTCAAATAGTACAATAATCTAATATTTGAAATGTCTTTATAATGAACTCGTTCCCGGTTCCTCTAGTCTATAGCCTGTCACTTTCTGAGTTGGTGATAAACAATGTGAACCGTGACGAAATGCCTTTTCTTCGCATCTCCATTGTTTATCTCCAAATTTACGTCGATGTGATAGTTACAGAATAAAAAAACGGGACTGAAGCCATTTTTTTACCGATAAATAAGGCTTTTTCTAACATCTCTGTAGAGAGGTTGGAATGCAACTAGATATTGTCAAGACCACAACCACTTGGGTGTTTTTGTGTGGCGCAGTATGGACCTTATCGAAAGTGAATGAAAACCTCTTGGCACGCTTTGAATTTCGGTCCAGCCCACAGTTGGAGAACGACCTCATCCAATTAGGTGCGCGCAGCTAACTAGAGGGACCAAGCTGACTGGATGGGTTTGTTGATTGAGCCCATGGTCCACCTCGAAATGTAAGCGCCTTCTATGGATACAAATTAAAACACATTCCAGTGCAGCGAACCATGCAGTAGGTGCTCATCACTTCCTTTTCTTTTTTAAACTAAACCCGTTCTAATAATTTCTATCTGGTGGTTAATGCAGTCTTTTACTATTTGTCCTGTTAGGCATTACCAAATATCGAAATTAGGCCAGATGTATTTTCGATCGATCGTTATTGTCCTTATTCATTCGACTAAGTTATATGAAGTTAATTCAAAAGGATGCTCATTTGTTTAACCAATCAATTAGTTTAATGAAGAACACCACAGTACCTTGAATACTATATCCCGAAAGGTATTGTATATACAAGATTTTTTAATATGTTAAATATTAATAAAATTCTATAAAATCAGCCTAATCCTTTGTTAATTGTTTTAAATTAAATATTTGACATCGTCTTTCTCCACTTTCACCACTTGCGGTAGCGGATTAGCTGTTGAGTCTGGTATTAACATTCCATCCACATCAAACACCGGATATCTAGGGGTAAAACGAACCGACTCATGAGTCCCATTAGGTGATTGCACTTCATCATCACCAATATCAGCAGTCATAAACATGGCTTCCTCATAAGTTGGAGGAGCTACAACAAAAGAAACAAAGTGATTATCAGATAAGTTAAACAAATTTTCATACGCATCACTTACGAAGTTCTTTTTCTGGAGCGGATGCAGCAACATCCATAATAGGACTTCCTACCAACAACGTAGAATTTGCTGATGTTGACGGTACATCTATTGTTCGAGGTACAGGAATTATAGGCGCAGTTTGTAGGGGTACATTACCTATAGTTATTGGTATGACTGCTTTGGGGTTTTTGACCAAACCATTCATTACGGCAACCACTGCAATTTCATAAGAGACCCGTATCACTTTACTGAAGTGTTCACAGGTTGGAGCAGTGGCTGGCACTCGAATAATTTCCGTAAAGTTGCGTCGTGATCGTCGGGCTACAGGGCTTGATTTCTTTTTGACCAAGCAAATTCGTTCCGTCTTTGAATTAATACGAGGCGAGTCTGATATATAAGTTGCTATTAGGTTTAGGAAAACATAAATCTTTTTGGCATCACTGTTCGATTGATTATTTACATCGCCGCTAACTAAGATCATTTGGCCTGGTACATATCCGGTCTGGGTGATGTCAACACTAAGTAGGACGGGTTTTGCTGTGCTAAGGCAAAATCCCTGCATGTCTTCAATGCTCGCTGGAATCTGTTCAAATGAAGGTACCTATGCATGTTAAACGGATACCATATAAGAAAACAAATAAGCAAACCTTTAAAATATTTGACTCCCGATTCAGGTCCAAGAGCTTCAGCACTGTAAATCCGACTGCATATGTGTGATTTTTAGAACAAGAATTCACTATAACGACTTTGGCAATGTATCGTATGTAACCATGTGTTCCTTCGAATGAAGATGGACAATTTTCAGGAATGAGACACTGAAAAGCGAATGTGTGCGTACCGGCATCAATGGTGATATCGTACCCTGAGTAAATTTATAATAATATTAAATGTTCATTATAGTTTGAAAATGTTGCACATTTGTGACCTTACCATTGTCAGAGCCAATAAGGAATGTTGTAGAGGCAATATAGTCTTCTCGTCCTGTAAATCTGTGTTTCTTATGATGGTGTTCCTTTCGTTGACCTGATCGTCGATCTCTAAAGTTCGTCGTCGAGTATCCGCTAATTTTCAACTGAATTCCTAAAAATAAAAAAAAGTCTAATTTAAAGGACCAAAGGATCAATTTTTAAATCAAGCCAAAAAAACTAGCTCATTATACTGTGCGAATGCAGCAATATATCACAACGAAAAGAAATTTCTGGAAAGGTATCAAGCGCTGCTTGGTTTCTGCAGGGAAAGCTGCTGTACCATTATTTGCTGGTCTCATTTCTAAAATTTCATTAGATGCATGCCTGATGAATGGAATCTCAACATCATTTGCCCGGTAAACAAGAAAGAAGGCCCCTTCAGCTGCACCAACTGTAGAGGTATTTGCTTCATTACCTAACATCATGTAAAAGATGACAAGCGACAAAGAACAAGGCCGTTCTACCTAGCGCTGTGAGGGAAAATTTCATGTAATAACGGTATTAGTAGCGAAAAAATGAGAGGAACAAGTGCCTCTCTGAGGGGTGAGGTTTATTCCTTAGGCATATATTAGCTGACACCAATGGCATTAGGTCAGAACGCATCCGACGAAAAATGGACAAGATCCTATCTACCGTATTATGTAAACCCCTAAAACACTTCGTGACTGGCTCCTATCAGTGAGCTTTTACACCAGTAATGTCTACCGCCCGGTCAAATTTTAAACTTAGACATTATGATGGAAAAATCGCAAGAAGTCCAAACCAATAAATGACAGCATCTATAGAGACTCCTGTTTCTTGAGGAGGAATTGAGTAGTAGAACTCTATTCCTAACACAGTAAGGATATCTATACATAAAATAAAACTGTAGGAACTTTCTTTGGCTCTTAAAAACTCGAAAACTACTGGACAGATTTCGATGAAACTTTTTTTAAATGTTCTTTAAGACTGTGAAACTGCTATAGGCTATGTCGTTTATAGCCACGTCCATAGGAACAGTTTTTAGCCAAAATGTATTTTTGAAGTGAAAATATATAGTACATACACATATACCGTGAGACAGGTCAAATAAAAACAAAACAACTCTAGCATTGGTTCATCGCATTCGAAAAGGGTTGATGTTTTAACAGAGAGTGCTATGGTCAGTTATATGTATATGTAGGTATGTAGGTATATGTATATTATGATCGTATGTCCGATGCCGGATGAGGATCTGGTGCTTGCTGTATTATGGCATGGGGTATATTTATAATCTTCATAAGAGAAGAGCCGTATAAAACAAAACAGTTTTCATTCCGGAATTTCATTCAATATGTGGTATGGTTACAGTGTAGGGTTGGGGTAGGTAGTTATTTGAATTCTATAGGAAGAGGGAAATAAAGGAAAGGAAATGTAGTATTATAAACAAGTAGCAAGATCATGGACAGAGAGGAATTTTCTTTGTTTCCTAAAAGCGCGAAAACCACTGGACACATTTCAATGAAACACTCAAAGTGTAATCTTAAATGGACCAAATATAAGGTTGTTTGTTTGCTAAGGGCGAGCGGCGTAAGGCGAGCACGGGTCAGATAGTACTGTATAAAACCTACAAAATCCTAGTCCTAATTTAAGGCGCTGAAGATTAGACTCTATCTGTGGCTGAAAATATCCTTGGTCGCTTCAAGAGAACAATTCTTCGTAAAATATTCGGTTCCGTTTGCATTGACGATCGTCAACGACGGACTTTGCGAGTGGTACAGCGACATAGAGCCAATCAAAAAAATTGCTCCACAGTCGTCTAGGGAGGGTAGAATATGTAAAGCGAATGCACAAAAGTGCTAAGAAGAGAAGCCTTAATCCACTTGGAGTGCGCAACTGAAGGCAGAAGGCTTTTTCACTAGCGGCACCATTCGTGAACGTCTGACAAACATCCGGGAGTATAACTGCCCTGGAAAAGCTTCCAAACTCAACCGTTCGAACTGTAGCTGTAGGTCCCTTCAATTCGCAACGAAAATGAAAACTTACAGAAACAAATTGTTGTAAGAATCTAGAACTAGCTTGGCTGTACCTATAAGGACCTACTTATTTACAAGAACTATTTTGTTACGTTGTTATGATAGGTTATTGAATTCCCCACTAGAATAATCGATATTTAAGAGTAAACCAAATCATTGACTTTAAACATTGTTTTATCTTTTTTAATCACAGTCTAAATTATAAAAACATGTAAAAATAAAGAGGAGTATCATTTGGGACTAGGAAAGATTGTTAAGCATGATTTTCTAGAACTAGCTTGGCTGTACCTATAAGGACCTACTTATTTACAAGAACTATTTTGTTACGTTGTTATGATAGGTTATTGAATTCCCCACTAGAATAATCGATATTTAAGAGTAAACCAAATCATTAACTTTAAACATTGTTTTATCTTTTTTAATCACAGTCTAAATTATAAAAACATGTATAAAGAGGTGTATCATTTGGGACTAGGAAAGATTGTTAAGCATGCTTTTCTAAGTAATTACGATAACCATTTATTTACGTATGAATGTACTTGTAGCTCAATTAGCGCCAAGTTTTAGTGCGGAGTTGTATTTCCTATACACGGTATTGTCCTACTAATTCTGACATGGTGTGAACCCCAAAATTCCACTATCTTTAAAAGTATTTGTCCTGATAACGAATTTATTAATCATATTGTATAAATCGATTTTCAACTGCTGACTTGTAGCGAAGATTGGTGTCGTAGCTCCCTAATGTTATAATTAGATCTCGACTGGTATTTGTTATCTCACTGAAAGATAATGCGGAACAACTGATTGTACTATACCATCAATGTATATATATATATATATAAAATAAATTAACAATGCACGTACGCAAAAACTTCACTAAAATTAAATCACAATCCATACACAGACAAGATGTTAAGAAATCGGCCTTCAACACGGTCAAAATGAAAACTAGTTAATTCGATTTGCATCACTCACAACAAACCTCTGAGTTTTTTTCTCTTATTAAGTCCAATGACAACTCTTCCAGTGACAATTTGGCCCGTAAAATAAGTTCCATGATCATTTTGATCAAACAAAATTTCACAAGTCGTCATAGCTCTGTGGCAGGTATGGAGGCGAAATTTAACAGGTAAGCAGATGAAATTACGTATTAACTACTGTCTAGCATGACATAGGCCAACACACCTGTCGTGTGTCACTGCTAACCGTGTACTGGACTATACCACCACCATTGGCGTACGTAAGACCCGAAATCGCATTCTCCTATCTCTTCCAATATTTTGTTTACTAATTTGTTGCTGTTTTAGTTGTTGAGGTCTTTATCGGTATTGGATAAAATTATCTTATCTAAAATTTATTAAAAAATATGCCTACGGTTTGACTGTGTTAGTTGTATCTCAGCATTTTACTTCCTATTGCCCTTTTTTATTGTATTTATAGTTCTCACAAAAACGTATAGGGGCTAGGGGGTTTCTGGTGGATTTATGTGGGCTTTGTTAAAGCTTTGATAGTTGACTGTATAGTTTCACTTCGTCATTATTTTCAGAGAAGCAACTACCATAATCAGCTTTGGATATTGTTGTATAGCTTAGCTACTTGGATTTGTTAAAAAGGCATACATTGATGTTATGATGAGCTGGGTGTTCTGGAAGATCGAATATGTGGGATGCACTTTCAAAATGTGTTCATGCTCTCTCTCTCTCTGTAGATATACGCATAGATAATACCCAAATTATTTTTCAGTCATATTATTTTTCCCCAAAATAATCGATTCACAACTTTTTGTTTTGGAAATGTCAAAACGACAATATTATTTCGTGAACTAAAATAGTGGAGAATTATCATAGTGTTAAGCAGTTTTTTTGTTTTTGAAGCTTCTAACTGGACCGGATCAATAGATATCTAGGTATTACCGGAACCCTACCTAATACCTCAGGGCTGACCTTTGGACATACTTTTTTCGGTGAAAACACCTATGGGACAAAATACCTTTTTTCTAAATCCCTTTTGTTAGAATGCTTTCGTGTCGGGAAAAGGTATTTTAAAGTCCAAGTAGCAGCATTTTTGTGATAGCGGGTAGCTAAGCTAGTTAGGTATTCAGTAAATATGTATGTAAATGCTGTAGTTACGAGTAAAATTTAGTTTTTTCTGTTTTCGACATCCTTTTTTTTTAAATTCTACAAATTATTTCATCATTATGAACATTGTGTAGACCGATTAGATGTGATCCGATGTAGTTAACTTCCGTGCTCATGTTCTGAGCATAGGTCACTACACCAACCACGCACCTAATTTTTGGATATTATTTATGCGCATAGAAAATTTAAGAAAAATGTTAAAGAAAAATTGGAAACAAATTTAACTAAAGCTACGATTACACGGCCATTTTTTCGCGTCATTTAAATGGCGCTTTGACGTAAAAATCGCATCACAAAGCCGTCATTTTATGCCCAAAACACATGTGCAAAAATACTGAACGCTTCACTGCAAGCAGTACTGCAGATGAAACAGATGTGCAGAATTCAATTTGCATCGGTTGCTGTCAATGCTGGGAAAAATACGAGAGTGCAACACAGACGACAAATAATTTCTGTCTCTCTTTTTTTCTCGTATGCATCAATAGCTGAATTTAAAATCTCGATTTTCTGCCAAGTCTATTTAATTTAATTCACTGCGTTGCTATGCAGTGGATTTAGAAATAGAGACATGTTGTATCACCACATAAGAACATGTGCATTCTAATCTTGCTGAATAGTGAATTCTGCACGTGTGTTTTGGGCATTACTGTCGTTCTGTGTGATCGACATTTTTGGGATAACACTTTCGGCGACATTTAAATGACTAGGAAAATGGCGGACCGAATGACATGAATTTTATGCCATTAAAATGACGGAAAAAATGGCCGTGTTATCGCTCTTGAGAGAAATGGAATACGAACCGTGTCGCACAGTGTGAAATTTTCGCATTCTAGCGGAACTTTATTCAAGATATGAAGTTGGTCTTTCTTACATGAACCAAAACTCTTTTTCTCAGCTCCCAATATAACGGACCGTTTGTTTATGCCTATTTTAGCTGTATATTTGCATAATTTATTGTGCAGGAAGCGGTTAAAGTCAAGGTTCTCTGTCAAAAAACAATGTATATAGAATTTTTCGATTTATTAATCAAATCAATTATTAGCCCATAGTGGCATGCATTGAAAAGCAGTATTGCTTATAAGAAAAAACAAACCAATAATTATTGATTTAATCAAATTTAGAAAATATTCCAGTTTTAAATCTTTAGTGATTTCACGAATTTTTGATATCTACTATACATATTTACACTTTACGCGAAAGAAAGTAGATTTTATTTCCTTTTAATTTGTTTATACTTTTTTGTTCGATTTCCACAAGCGAAAGCTTGCACTTTGGGTAGAGTTTTAAAATGTTATTCACCTAGATTCAAGCCAATTTTTACATTTTCTATTTCTCTGAGTATTTTAAAATCAGAAAAAAAGGTAATCTCGTGCACGTTTTTGCAGCACCCATACAATTTTTTATTTTTTTTTTCAATTACTATTAGATGTTAAGGCTATGGCGACAAACTGACGATACCGCATGTAACGGGAAGAAGGGAGAAGGGGTAAGTGGGTAAAATCACCACACTGTTACTGAGTACTGGCTCAGTTTCGTCTAATGGAGATTACCACCTCCCAGCGTAATAAAAAAAAATAAAAATAAAAAATCAATAAAATTAAAAATTAAAATTAAAAAAAAAAGTAAGTACGGTAAATATTAAAATTTGACTTGCTTCAGTTGTGAATTTGAATAGTAGATACACAAGGTAGAACGAAATCGAAAAAAATTACCCAAAACACAGAAAGCGGTAGTGAAATGGGATAAGAAAATTAGCCACGAAGTGGAGCGACGAAGAGGAATCGCGTTTGATTGTGGCGGTGCAAAAGCAACGGGCGCTTTGGGATAACTCAGTTCCAGAATACAAACTTCAGAATGTCAATACAGAAAGAAGTGGAATAGCATGCACAGCACAGGCGTTCGTGACGAAATTGCACATGACAAAGTCCGGTCAAGGTGCAATCAATGCAGGTGAAGTAAAATATCCACATTTCCGAGAATTCCTGTTTATTGAATTGACCGAAGTGGAGCAATCGACCAAGTCGGTGTCAACCATGGAACTGATAAAATCTTTGTTTTAATTTATGTTAATGTTTTAATTTATCGCTCTCTCGGATATTTGTGTTCTGTTTTCGATGTGTGGCTTCACCAACCTCAACAAATAATCGAATTGATTGGCTGACATACGAAGGACATTGCGATATAGTTCAGGTTCTTCTTCGCGCAATTCGAGTAGTAATCCAGCACAAAATCCACTCTTCTCGCGACGGCTCAATCACTTCTTTTCCAAAATACTCCGCTTTCGTCGCGTTGGCTTGTAATCAAGATAGTCTACTGCTTTCCAGCACACACGCTGCTAAATAAAATACGCCGGCCGTCTCCGCAATTTCCAACATCATCGCAAAAGTTCTTTTTGACTTTTTTTTATTTATTATAATATATTTTTTTTTTTCACTGCTATTTAATTAAAAAAGTCGCACGTATGCGTCTTCGCCGATGAAAAACACTAAATGACAGTTATGTATTTTTAAACGCTATATCTTTCCATTTATGGAAGCTTTAGTCTTAAAATTTATTAAATGGACGTATAATTATTGCCTATAGATGTGCGACATTTTACAAAATTGCGTGGCACCTACCATACAAAAGTAAGCCTATTGCAGTTGATATTTCTCGACAATCGATACATTTAGACATAGAAGCTAATATTTAAAGAATGAAATTAACAACTGAAACATAAAATTCAATATAACCAATAAAACTGGAATACAGTTAACGCAGACGCCCAGAAAATTCGAAAGAATAATATTATAATTATTAAGAAAAAGTTATATTAAATATGTAGCTATTTGAAAACAAAATTTTATAAATAATATAATAAATATAACTATGACACAGAAATCTAAAACAAACTGTTACTATTATTATTTATATTAGTCAATCATCTACTCGACTACCTACATTCTCCCAATATTTGTTTTTCTAGATATAGGAAGTGTATAGTGACATAATTCTGAAATAAATTAATAAGAATTACATAAACTAAATACATTTTCTAAGTAAAGGTAAATTATAACTGTTTATTATAAAATGCACTTGATTGTTTTAAAAGGTTTTTGTCACAACGCTCCTGCTATTGCGAAGCACATGAGTCAATATACAAAACAAACATTCCAGGTGTTATCAAAAAATTTCGCTTTGATTTTGTTCATCGAATTGAATTTTTTTTTTAAACAAACAAAAGGTGAAAACAATATGAATCGCAAAGTAAACCTTTTACTTGATATATTCTAGGTACATAATATAGGTACCTACTTAACAATAATCTGTCATAGGTAGATAAGGAAAGGTTTTGTAGCGATAAATTTTATGAGTTGATAAGTGAATCACCTCAAAATTTTGTTACCCTGAGTTTATAAAAGAAATTCAGTCGGAGCCTAGTCCTAGACGTTAACACGTTAGTACAATCTAAGTAATTGGCATAATATAGGAATAGAAATGGGAATCAATTTTGAAATACATTATGACGAGAACCCAACTGGCATGTACTTCACCGGACAAGTGGTGAGAGGCCGAGCTATAATTAATTTAGATGAGTCAATTCCCATAAAAGGTACCTATAATTATTCATACTTTTTCACACTTTAGCTGACATTTTAATTTTAGGTATTAAGTTAAGAATCCACGGCTACTCTCATGTTCGATGGGAAGAAAGTAGAACAATATCCAATTCTGATGGTTCGACAATAACAGCTAGTGATGTTTACAGTGATGAAGAGATATATTTTGATAACACAATAGACTGTATAGAAACTAAAGGTGAGAATGGTTTTCCTTTTTTCCAAGTCTGAATTTCATTCAAAATTGCTCAACATTCGTATTTGTTGAAACATCTAATCTATTGAGCCATTTAGAAAGAATGTTAGTCATTGAAATAAACTGATTTGTTATTATTATTATTAATATTAGGGGTACCTATTCACGATTCGGTGTAATAGGCCTATAGTAAAATTGCAAATCATTATTATAAGTATTAGTTAGTATTCCGCGCAATGTCTGTATAAAAAAAACCTGTTTCTACTAGTCTGTCAACGCAGTTGAATCCACTTCACTGAGTTTTACATAATTTAGAATATATGTACAATGTACATACTACTTAAAAAAGGTAGGTACTTTAAGTTTTATTGAAGATAAAAAAGTGCCTTTGATTTGACACACCCGTTAAGAATTTTCTGCAATATTTTTTAATTTCTTGGCCTTTAGCCAATAATTTACAGTTCGGACCTCAACGGATAGGTTAGGTAAGGTTACGCGTTTCATACGGAGTAATTGACTAACCCCAAATTATGTCCATTGTGATTCCATGAGCAGATTCGGTTATTCCCGGTGCTTGGAAACATCTTGGCAATATCCGTTTCGGCAATATCTGCAAGTGCCCCGAAGAAGTACCTACCTACTCTCCTAGAATTTGCTTTCTAATCAAAAATAGAGCCAAATACTTATATAGTAAGTGGGTCTTACTCTTGTCTTCCTCCTCATCCATGCAACTGCGACAAATTAGAGCCAATAGCGGTGACTCCAAGTCTTGCAGCATATCTTTTTAGTAGGTACACAGTATCCTATTAGTAGATTATCCAACAAGAGCTCCGATATGTGTTTTACTGATATTTAACAGGCTTTTTGTCCTCCGCCAAATTATATGCATTGCCATGTCTGTTTGGAATGGTTACAGCTGTCAAGATCACGAGATGTTGTATTTTGCCATTTCAATTAACGCATTGGACTCATATTTATCATTCGTATAGGATGGGCTATAACTTTACAGCCGTTTTTCTCCAGGGTCACCAGTATTTCCTTCTCTTTTAGCAGCAATGGTTATTTTGCATGTCCTGCAGAATGCCACGTTGCAAACCGCTTCTCAGTTTGTAGCAGCCAAGTTCATTGATAGCTCCGTTTTACAATATTTATAGTTGATCTTTAGGTTTTCAAGTGCGTTAATTATAGCTCCCGGGTCTATATTGTTGAAGGCTCATTCGTTGTCCAGGAAGGCTATAACATTTAAATTGTCTGACTGTTAGTCATTTTTTCCACAGTGGCGACAGTCGAGTGCAAAGCGGTTTCTAGATTTTGAGAGCATTTCTGATTTGATTTATTGCGAATTATGCAGGTCTATCTGCCTTACTAGTGTTTTCATTTAAAAATATGATAACCCTGAAAGGCCAGGTTCTTGAAAAACTTTTACATTTTGTATTATGTATCTACCTACCTACCATTGAATAACTACCTACCTACCTTATGTACAAAAAATTTAATTATTATTATTTCTAATTACATAATACATATCTAAATTCATTTTCACTTAGGTAAGGAACAGATTTTGGAGCCTGGTATTTACACGTATAGCTTTGAGTGCCCATTGCCGCTTAACTGTCCGACGTCATTCGAAGGTACTAACGGCCGTATACATTATGAAGCAAAGATAACAATAGTACGTCCGCGGAAGTTTAACAAGTCATACTCCATTGGATTCAACGTGCTAAAAATCGTTGATTTAAATTATCTTCCAGATTTAACGGTAGGTGGAATCCACTATTCTGATTTTCCGCTATTTGTAACCATGGTGGTTTCGTTTTTATTTTTAGATCCCAGCTAAAATGGAAATATTCAAAAACTTCTGCTGCGGACCATGCAAATCAAAACCTCTCGTTCTCTCCATGGATGTACCTCGGACAGGTTATGTTCCCGGCGAATTTATAAATGTTAATATCAGAATTGTTAATAATAGTAGTACTGATATAGAAAGTGTGCGAATTGCATTGAATCTAATTGCATTATACTCAGTTAGAAACAGTATAAGCACTTGTACGGAAAAAATCCCAATTGCTAAAAGCAAACTAGGAGGATTTGAAAAATCTACCCTTGAGTTAAGGGATAAGATTCAAGTACCCCCTACTCCACCCACATGCGAGAACCTTTCTCAGATTATTAAAATAACATATGAAATTCAAGTTACTGCTAAAGTTAAGGGAGCACACATACCGCCAACTGTGTCTATTCCCATTTGTATTGGCAATATTCCTTATGTGGCACGATCAGCTAATATTTCTGAAGACTTGTTGGTGGCGAATCTAAGAAATGGAATTGAAATTGGACATCAAACTAATTTCGAGAATGATCTTGGTAAGTTTATATCTTATTTGGTTAGGAATATAGTAAATATTAATGACTTTGTGTTCCAGCACCTCCTTCATATGAAGAAGCAATATTTGTGCAACCGTTGCACAAAGCAATTCCACAAAAGGATGATGAAAACACCGATACGAAATTTGAGAAGTATACTCCGAGATATCCATTTTACAATGCACAATTCCCCATGGCAGCAACTCAAAACAATGTTGTGTAATAGTACTCTCAATCTCAACTAGACGTAATGAAATATAGATCGCAAGTTGTATAAAAGTCTAGTTTTGTATTGTTGCGTACTTTTTAACTTTTTCGTTTTAATAAGATAAGAATGAGATGAATTTAAACCGAAAACTATTGGAACTGTATGCAACATGCATTGCATCTATCAGGCACAGCGTTGCCGCCGAAAAAAAATAAAGCGTGCCACTTTTTTCAGAGGAGCGTGCCCTTAGCGTGTCCAAAGAAAAAAAAGTAATGGTTTTTTTCAAAATCAAAAAAAAAAAAGAAATATTTATTTTTGTTTTTAGTCTGAGTTAAATAATAATTTATATAATGAAAAAGTAACAACTTTTTAATAAATACTACATTATTTACAAAACATAAATAGCTATATATCTTAAATCTTAAAAGCGTTTTGTACCTCGGCTTTTAAATGGAATTTTGTTTCGATTTCTTCTGAACGATTTTTATAAAAATTTTGACAGTTGCTTAAGATTAAAGATTTTTCATCAGCACTCACCTGAAAGCTGTTCTAAGAATTCAATTCCCAAAAAAATATCAAATATTGGCTTAGAATTTTGGGTTTCATAGCATAGATATATCATTTTGTGATATCGAATTAACATTCTTTCTTCTGTTGCAGCAATTAAAAAAATGAGTCAAGACCGTTAATTTTTTAACAAACATTTCACAACTGTCTCGAAAGACAGCCAACGACTGGGAATCATTTTCTATTACTTTGTTTTGCTTTATTTGAAAATATTCTTGAAAAACTTCCATTTCATTTTGTCGTTTAGGACTGTGTTTTAGAAAGCTATTATATATCCTTGGCTAGTTCTTGCAATTCCTCTGGGAGGGTCGAACAAGCGTTTGATATGCATATTTGCAACGAATGAGATGTGCACGTTATAGAATAGATTTTATCATTTCTCTTCTTGTGCAAATGTTGAACGCCCCCTTACCGCAAGACGAAAGAAAATCAAAATAAATATTCTCTGACAAAGACGCATCTATATTTTTTGATTGCAAAGAAATAAATGCATTCATAATGGGATTTAGAAGAATGGTTGCGTTCATACGTTTTCAATTGAATTGGCTTTGTTAATGAAATGTAATGGTGTGCTTACACTGAGCTTTAATTATTTGAGTAAGGTAAGAGGAATGAAGAAAGCGTGCCATTTTAAATTTTTGCGTGCCACCGTGCCACAAATAAATTTGTGTGTCCAAAAGGCACGATCGTGCCACTTCGGCAACGCTGATCAGGCATCATCGCTTGGGGTCAAATTTCCACAGGCTAATCTCTCGAACCTTCCTTATAACCCAATTGACAAATATACATCAAAGAGTTAGCATGCACTTATAGTTATAGCTGGACGATTATGATGTGACGTTTCATCTGATTTGTCGGTATTGTGCTTGTGTTTCCTTTATTGTTGACAACGTATTATGATTACTTGTTGTTGCCATCGTTTCCGACTAAGCCCATTTTTGCGCTTCTGTCTCAATATTTGCAAATGCGCCAGTGACCACTCTGAGTTCTGCCAATTATTTCAATGTCATCCGCGTTGTGCAAGTATGTGCTGTATAGACTTGTGAAAGATCGTACCTCTGGGGTTGGCTAGCGAGTTTTGGACAATTTTCCCAAGTATGATGTCATCAGCTTGTCTAAATCATTCTCTGATGTCAAGGGTATCGGTGAGATTGTTTCCGACCTTAATGGAGTAGCGAGTGTTTGCCATCCTTATTCTAGCCAACCTCACAAGAGATGAGAATACTAGACTAGAGATGGAATTCTCTTTTTTGCCCGAAGCTGGTGGTCTATTCTCTCTGATTTGTGGCCTAGGCTATGTAGACTGTCTAGTGTTCACAAGAGAGGAGAGAGTACCCTTCCTTGAGGGTAGCCTTTTGCAGTTGTCACAGACACCGCTACCTCTTCAGAGGAGGATGTTGTAATCCGACTTTCCAGCATGGCTCTCTCTTCAGCCTGAACGAAGACATAAATGATAAATGTCAATTTCCTTAGACTGGAAAGTTTCTTCTACTTTTCTGACAAGATAATAAAGAGCACCCTCAGTGGATGAATTATGGCCAGAAGTGAGCAAAAAGAGATCCCGATTCATGATCAGATTGTGCGATAGGCGTACACGCGGAAAGGCTTTTGCAGAAGCTGCTGAGTCGTTGAAGAAATAGAATCTGTTCGCCATCTGTTTTGCGAATGCCCGCCCTTCAAAACAGCAGACACAGGATTCTCAACAGCTCTCAATGTTGATCTTAATGAGCTTCTGAGATTCATACTTAAATCGGGATGGTTCCAGTAGGTATAGACAATCTCCACACCTTTCGGTTACTCTTAGGGCAAGCTGGAATTCTGGATACAAGAGCTGCAATGGAAGGTTCCCGTGACTGGACACAATGGACCTATGTGAAGCTGGGCAGCCACTACATGAGCACACAATTACCTACCTAACTCAGTGGATTTGCTCCTTTTAGACGCAAATAGGCTTGAGTGATGAGTGTAAGGTATTGCTAATATGAACATCAATAAGTCTTTATACGGTTTTAAGAACAAAAGACGTTAGACTTATAGATCTGTACGATTTTGACATTTTACTTGGTCTGACCATTTTTTGGCAACAATAAGGCAACAACTGCAGGCAGTATGACGTCGATAACCCTCATGACTTAGAGCAGGAAATATACTGTCAAGGTCACCCCCGGCTGCCTTAGAAGGTTTAAAGGTTTATCTAATTAGTGAGTCACATGCAGATTTTCTGTTTTTATATAATCGGCTCAGATGACAGCTGATAAAAAAAAATTATTACAATTATTACAGATTTTTAATCGCCGAAAAAAAGAACAACTACTATCAAGCTAACAGGCATTTTTAAAGGAAATACTTAACTGCCTACGTATCACTTAACTGATAAGATATCCCCACTTCATCATTCATAATCATTAAATTTGTTTGTACTTTTCCAATGTGCAAAAATTAAGTAAAAGGCATAGAACACTATTATTCCCCAGTTACTATCAGGTATTGGACTCTGCCTGATGGCTTTAAATAAGTTGACCATCCTTTGATATTACGATTCTCGTTAAGTGAAAATGGTGACAAGTTGCGAAATTAATTTTGATCAAAATCCCCATGGAACATATTTTGCTGGGCAGATGGTATCAGGCAGTATAACTTTAAGAACTGATCAAGTTAAAATAGTGAAAGGTATGAAGTAGTTTGATATTAATAGTAACTCATGCCATGCATTATGTTGTGCATAATTACCTATAGAATAATTTATTAAATACCTACGCACTGCAATAAAATATCTGTATTTTCCTAGTACGGTAGTACCAAGATGGGATTCCCCAACACTACCAACTACCAAGTACAATATCTGTTGAGTGATACATTTTATATTTACATATTGTGATAATGATTTTATGTACCCCCACCAAATGACTCACAAACCTTTCAAATAGCAACCTAATCTAATCTAATGGAACTATCATTAGACTTTATTGATAGCCTTGGTTATTGAGTTTGACTTACGAATTGTTTTCAAACCCAAAAGTTATGTCGGGTAAATATGTTTACCAAATAATAAATAAATAAAATATCTTTTATCTATAGTGTTGTCTATAATTTGGAAAATATTTTGCCAGTATGTGTAAAGCGAAGAGGTGCTACAAAGTCAAGTATAGCTATACCTATTTGTCAATTATTTTAGGTAGGTAGGTAGTTGGGTGCTCTAGTGGCGGCTGCCACAGCTTCACGTAGACCATCTGTTGGGTCCATTGTGTCCAGTGTCAATTATTTTGTTAATTATAGAGATTACATGGAGGTCCCCTTGGTCAATATGGTATTATTGCCATGCTGGCTGAGTCTTAGAATTTGAAATTTGTTTACATTGGAAGCAAATCAATGGCGCTATGCTTTTGAAGACGACTGGGAAACCATTTGGATATCCGAAAATATTCTTCATTTGGTAATACATAGTATGAGTCGATAAGAAACAAAACTCGCCGTTTCCACTATACCTATAGTCAAAAACTGAGATTTCAATGCAGATTTGTTAAGTTGTCTGTACTGTACAGTATTTAAAAAAATTATTCAACATAACTTACCATACCTCTAACGCCAACGGGAAGAGCTCACCACGTCAGCCAATTACACCTTCGCACGTCGAACTTTCAGACTCCGTCAGAGGGATAGGTGGGGGAGTTAGACTGTTTCGGTCACCCCTCGTCGTTCTCTCCTGTCGCAGTCTTCCTATCTGATCAGCCACCCTCCCTACTAACGGACTGTCAGAGGCTACCAACGGGGGTTTAGACTATTTCGGTCAGCCTCCGTCTGGTTTCTGAAGACTAACTGCCAACGGGAAGCGCTGAACACGTCAGTCAAATTTGACCCTCACACGTAGAACTTTCAGACTCCGTCGGTGGGGATAGGCGGGGGCTAGACTCTTTCGGTCACCCTTCGTCACTCTCTACTGCCGCAGTCTTTCTTACCTGAACAACACCAGCCACCCTCCTCACTAACGGACTGTCAGAGGTTACCAGCTGGGGGTTAGACTGCTTCGGTCACCCCTTCTGCTCTCACCGAAGACTAACCACAAACGGGAAAAGCTGAATACACAAAAAACTTGGTCTAGACAATTCGAGGACCCCGTTGGGGGCAACAGGGGGTTAGACTGTTTCGGTCACCCCTCGCCCTTTCTCACCGGAAAACCTCCACCAATAAACCTCTATACGAGGTAAGACACACGATTTCGCAAATAGCAATGGTATTCCCACTGTAACGCCCGGCACATAGACATTTTCTGGCCACTCCCCCCCCCCCCCTTCTCGTGGTATCACGAGACAGCCACCTTACCTAACCTAACCTAACCTCTCCATATCGACTATGACATTTACGGCGTAGGGACATAAGTCCCGAATTCTTTTTTCGGGATCTATGTCCCTTAGTGCGTCATAAGTTCCTAATTGAATTGGGGACCTATGTCCCACCCCAGCGGGACGTAAGTCCCGAATTTTTATTGTCGAAAATGGGACACAAGCCCCGAATGAAACGCAACCAAGTCAGTGGATATTTTGGATTTTAATAATGTTCGTGTAACAGTTGCGGTTACAATTATTGCTATCACTTTATATTTATACATTGTGTAGTAGTAGGTATATAATATTGTTTACTTAATCTAATGCCAAGAAAAAATAGTTTCATATGCAAATCCACCCAAAAAAAAAGGAATAGTTGCCCCAAAATAGGAAAATGTTGAATCGAATAATAAAAAATTACCCCGAACTGTATAATATTATTGCTTTTATTAAATAATTTATGTAGGTACAGCTACACTTCGATGTTAGATATCTTCTACACTTTATGTACACTAGCAAGGACAGCTATTATTTTCCTTTCATTTTCTTAAAGCATCTGCAATTAACTTACTTTAAATGGCACTCCAAGGGTTTCAAAAATGCAATCTATCTGCAAGGCAAGCAGACTATTATTGGGCAAGTCCTGGCAAACAACGAAATAAGAGGGATAAAATGAAGAACCTAAAGGCGTAGCCAAAAAAAATTTTTTAGCACGAATTTTTAATTTTCACACTCCAAATCGATCCTCCCTTGCTCAAAAATTTTTGTTGGCTACGCCTTTAGGATTTTGAAATTGATCCTCCCTTTCGTAATCGTTTCTTTGCTATCTACGCCTCTGGATTATTTGTATGCCCAAGTTTATTTCTCTTATTCTGTAGAGTGCCAGAACCTACCAGGAGATATGCATAATCTAGAATGAATTAGAAAAATAAAAAGGAAAAGTGCCCCAAAAATTAAATATATATTTCCAATTCAGCAAAAAAAATTAATCAATTTTTTGTAGTTGTTGGTTTTCATATAATTTTTTGGTACCGTACTTCATTTTCGTTTGGGCCATTTTTCAAATTTCATCCATTTTAAACTTCAAATGGTCAACGGAGCGTATTTTCTAACTAATCATTTAAGCAAAATCTGATATGCAGTTGAAAATGACAAAGTCTAAATAGCCTAATGTTAATTTACCAAAGCGTCATACTGCCAAATTAAAGAATTTGGCTTTATGTCACCTTCACAACACGACATATATCCAGATTTACAGATTTGGTCTTATGTCGCTGAGCCTAATGTCACGGCACCATAGATCTACGAAAATATGTTTGGTGGGACATAAGTCCCGACTTTTTTTGTCGGGACTTATGTCTCGCTGGGCTCGGACATAGGTCCCCAATTCAATTAGGAACTTATGTCCCACTAAAGTAGGACATAGGTCCCGAAAAAAGAATTCGGGACTTATGTCCCTGCGCCGACATTTGCATCAAAAATGTTCATAATTATGTACCAATGTACCTACATGTAGATGGTAGTAGGTTGAAAAGGTATATGACATTCAAAGGTTTTAGGTATGTCGTTTTTCGGGATCGAACTTAAGTAGATAGATAGATATATTTCATTTCGCATAATATTTACATTCGGTAAGCTACCACACATTTTACATTGTACAGAGATATGATATTTTTCTTTACTACTGAAACAATATATTTAACATAATGTGAAAAATTATAATTTTTTTTTAGCAAATAGCAATGTTTCATAAAATAGTACATGTTACTTAAATGAAGCACAAATTTCGGGTTTTAAACTCTACCGCCCGTTTGGTGTATACAGTATACGAGGTATACCTAATAATTTCTTACAAATACAGCTAAGGCAGTTGTTTCACCTAATTTACTTCGTAGAACTTTCGTCTGGAGTGCCCTACGACACTCAATCCTTGACCCACATTTGTTCACATTGTTTACTAATGAGTAATGACATATAGCTACCTCTTGTGGTATCAAAGGCGTTCACATTAATATATTCACTGACAGTCAAGCATCTATAAATTCCTTACCCTTGACTGCAAGTCACACGCAACAGCCGAAGAATGCAAGGAGAAACCTCTGAAATCAAGCCGGCTCCGCGGAGTGTCTTGAAAAAGAAGAAACAGCGAATATATGCGAATGTCCAATTTTTAGGCCCTTTTTCGAATTAGAATGAAAATCTGAATCCTCAGCTATAGTAATATTATAAAATTAACTTTAAACGGTAAAAGTTTTATCATCGGCCTGTCCGATGTTTTGATACGCTCCACTGCATACAAGTCATGCAAAATGTTAGGGATGTGAGTTAGTACGTACACAACACATAGGTCTAATATTGGTCTCGTATTGAAGGTACCAGAAATAATTGACCGATATAGCCCATTTTCAATACCAAACTGACGACGGTAAAAACAAGTCCTCTCATTTCATTTGCACAGGTCGATTTGTTTGTACGTTATCGTGTTTCAGCAGACTCATATATGGACAGACGGACATGGCTAAATCGATTCTGAATTTGGTCCTGATTCAGAATAGAGAAGTGCTGTGTAAAACATTTGCAACTACGCTTGGCAAACATTAAGATGTTTCCTTTATATAATAAAGTTGAATAAAATAAAATGCTATTTGTCGTTTAATATTATGATCATTGGTGATGATTTAATATTATGATCATTAAACGACAAATAGCATTTTATTTTATTCCTTCTTGGAGTTACAAATAATGTTAAAGTGAATATACCTTTCCTATGAGGGGTATACAAAGTGGAAATCCTACTAGCCTAAACTCTCTTTCTCACTGTAGTGACCTATGCTTAGAACATGATCACTCAAATCAATTACGTGCCAAAGAGCTTCATCCGCATTTCTGAACTGAGCACATCTAGTTGCTGCCGATCACCGGTCATTACACTCACATACTCTTGAATAGATCTTGATCATGTCTTATCTATAAGGAGAGACTGGTGCGGAGAAGAAATGGGTTATCGAAGCTATCTGTATACCCTACTGCTTAATACCGAAAAAGGCGACGCTTAGTAATTGTTGAATATGTGCAGCGTGTTGATGTTTGAGTAAAGCCAGTTGGACCTTGTAAAAAAAAATTGCTAATACAGTAAATTTCGATTGAAGATAGGTCGCCCTGGTCTTTAAAGGAGCAAGACCCTAAGGTAGCTTTATACGTAGATAGTGAAAAAGCGGGACAGGAGGTGAACGGTGGTTTCTTCTTCCTTCTCGTCCATACTGCTCCTACAGAAATCATTGTAGGGTCCTCCCATTCTGCGATCATGCCTGTCTATCAGACAGGCCCCGTTAACGCTCCCAAAACGGAGATGAATTTGTTCCTGTTTGTAGAAAGACGTTATACAGGTGTCAATCATTGTTACTGATTTCTAAAGCTTCTTCAACGAGCATAAATGTTACTGATTGCAATGGGGCATGTGTTCCTTCACTGATGTCAATGTCGGTTATGTGGAGCTCATCCGCCTTTGCAGTTGCCCGGAATATCATTGTGTCCTGGAACCCAGCACAGGGCAACTGAACAGAACATCTATATCGGCAATTTCGTTAAGAAATTCCCGGCATTGTTCTACCCACTTTGATCTGGTTGTTGGTGTATCAAGGCCTTTATGTCTGACTGTCTATATAGAAGGTATGTAATTGCCATCTACCGCGTAAAAGGCAAGTCGGAATGGTGCTTCGGTAATAAACATAATTTCCGCGGCAGTGGTCAGGGAGACTTAAGGCGAGGTCAAGTTCAGGTTATTGGGAGACGACTCCCGCACCCATATACCTTCCATCATTTTAGATCCATCTGAATAAATTTCAATTGCAGAGTTCTTGCATATAGTGCACATTCGGATCGATTTGGGATTGCTGTTTTGTACTTTATATTAGAGTCTTCAGATATTTTTGTTAGCTTGGATCAAGGTACACCAACTTAAACCTTTTTCTTAAATTCTTGGTAAATAATGCTCATATATAGATATATATCTACTATACCCATACGCATACCCAATATCCAATCCATTTCCCAAAGTGTTGACATTGGAAACACCCGGTAAATGTAATATAATAACTTATCACAAGAGGTTTTATTTTTGTTTTTCGTTTCAGCTTTCGCTCTCAAGATTAAGGGATATGCACGAACTAGTTGGTCTGAAAACAGTGGCACAGGAGACAGAAGAAGAAATATTCATTATGTTGGCATGGAAGACTACATTGCATCGACAACATATCTTATAGGATCCGAAGACAGTCGGTATCTATTTTGCTGATGCGTTTGTTTTTTTTTTTTTTTTTTTCCTTTTAATTTACATTGTATTTTAGGTCAAACTATCGAAATGCAGCCTGGAATCCACACATACACTTTTGCGTGTGCTATTCCCCCACTGTGTCCATCATCGTTTGAAGGAGAAAATGGGCATATTCGGTACATAGTTAAGGCCATACTCCTAAGGCCTTGGAAATTCGATCAAGAATATACAAGAGGCTTCACAGTTCTGAGGTTATTGAATTTAAATTACGAATCACCTGTTCTCAGAGTATAAAAACGACTAAATTTTCGGATCTGCAAATGTCTAAATTTGTATGTATCTGCTTACAGGTACCTGCAGGTCAGGAGATATACGAAACATTCTGTTGCGGACCATGTTCAAGTAAACCTCTTCAAGTCAACGTCATGGTACCACAAACTGGGTTTGTTGCCGGGCAGAATATTCCTATTACCGTCACAGTGAAAAATGAAAGTAATGTCCCCGTCATGGATGTAAAAATGTCTCTCATAATGATGGCAGTATTGTTCAGTCAGCAACCTACCATGCATTCGCGATTTGAACGAACGAATTTAGTTAAATTTAGAGGAGGTGCAGTCAATACGCATAGCACGAGGACAATCACTCAATCAATAAGGGTGCCAGCAGTACCACCAACATGTTATCAAATGTGTCGCATTCTTCATGTTACCTATCAAATAGACGTCGAGGTCAAACTAAAAGGCATGCATCCGAATCTTTCCCTTATTTCAATACCCATTGTAATTGGAAATGTACCTTTGGTCAGCGTTGCACAACATCAGCCAACGTCTCATACAAGTGAACTACGAGTAATCGAGGCATCAGCACCACCACAAGTTCTTGAATCCGGTGTGAATGAGAGAGGTGTGTTTACCATGTCGAACGGTAGTAATCTTCCGGTAATTGATCCATTGGATCCCCTTTCATCTGCAGAACTAAATATCGGTAAGTTAAAAAAAAAAAAAACTTTAAGACGGTTTCATGGACGGATGTTCACTTTCTTCATAGTTCCGCCATCATATGAAGAGGCCCTTTTCATGACTCGAGCGGATTGCAATGAAAGTCAACACGCTTTGGGAACAAGTGACTTTCTTCCAAGGTATCCCGTGTATGATATTCCAGATGCTCCACCTCCAGAAGAACCATTCACGAACACCGATCCAAATAAAAGTACTTGGTTGTGATTTTTTTTAAAGATAAAATTGTGTCCTTATTTAGAAGTTTGATCTTGGCAAAACTGTTTCTACTGACAGTCAATCTGAAAGCTGTGCTGTCAGTTTCGGAACTTGTGTTACTGTGCTAGTGTGCATTCACAGATGCTCCGACGCTGGTAACTGTTGCAACTGTGGGCGTGGGGCGTTGTGTTGAGAGCGACCCGAAAGAGTCGATTCGCTTCGCTCGCAGTCGTGCGTGGATGGATAGCGTTGTGCATATCGTACCCGTGTCCGTGTTTTGTTCTTAGCTTAAGAAGGTTCAATGTTAAAAAAATTGGTAGGTTCAGTGGTCAAGTTTTCAAATTATGAAATAAAATTATAAACGAAAAACTTGCCAAGTAAATCTACACATTTTTTTACATAGAACATTTCTAAGCTTGGCGTATATATAGCTACATTTAGATCTCATTACTTTTCGTGGCTGACTAGCTTTCTTTCTTATAAACTATTCATTAAACTTGCATTAATAAATAATAACCGATTTTCAAAAGTGGGCGTATTACACGCTCCCTGAATAGAACATCTGAACATGGACTTTTGCCCGCAGATTGTGTTGGGTACTCGCCACCCGGACACTGTAATATTGAGGGTAATGAAAGGGCTGAAGGAAGCACGCTATGAGGTTAGGTTTAACAGATACGGACACATGCAGGTATTGCGAAGACTTACATGTTGCAGAAGATATAACTCATCTCTTCTGTGTGTCAAGTTACTGCTCGGTACAGGAGGAAATACCTTGGAAGGTACTTCTTCAACAATTTGGAGGAGGTTGGCCTCGGAAACAAAATTGAAACAATTTTCAGGTTTTGTAGGGAAATTACCTGTTTGGGCGAAGTGGTTTAGGTTTTTGGACCGTTAAGGTTCCCCTGGGATGGCGATGGACCCAATATCGTGCCTAGTCCAATGTGATGAACTCACACCCTATTGAACCTAACCAAACCTGACCTATAACTCTTGCCTCACTTTCAAGCTGGTGATACGATTGCTTAGGATATGCACGTAGAATGTCCGTACCTACTCTGAAGAAACCACGTACAGCTGAACAAGAAGCAGAGGCCCTAGAGCCTAGACTGGTATAATGCAGGCAAAACTGTCTACCAGGAAGTGCGATGGGAATATGGGATGGAATAGAAAATAAAAAACTATGTCGTCTTTACAGTGATTGATAAAAGGAGTACTTATAACGCTTATTTGGAAGATGTGGATTTAACATACATATATTGTCTATGTCGCAGACTATTGCCCCAAACGGCAAAACGCGGTGCATTAATTCTGGACGCTTCACTGCAAGCAGTAGATACCTACTGCATTATGAAACAGAAATGATGTGCAGAATTAAATTTGAATCGGTTGATGTTAATGTGGGAAAAATCCGAGAGTGAAACACATTGGTATTTCTGACTAATTGAACATGAAAATTTTACCTGTGCCGAAAAAATGTGCTCTAAATAAAAAAACATTTTCTGGGCAATAATGGAATGACATAAAATATGTCATCATATTGTTCTCAGATTCTGGCATCACTCGCCAATATCTTTGACTCGAACCGAGAAATTCATTGGAATACCATCCACAGTTTATTTCATATTAAAATTAGCAATAGATGGAGCGAGTATACATGAAATACAGGGTGATAGGGCTTTTCCCATTAGTTTGAGAGCCAGCGCCATTTCTCGATGTTTTTCTTTCTTATAATAACATTTGGTATTAGGTGCACGACCTAATTAAGAAAATGTATTCCAGACACCTCAACAGTGATCCCACAACAATTAACAATAAATTTGTAAAGTTGAGCCAAAATTTATTCTAATCATTAGAAACAGAAATAGTGGGAAAATGTTGCCTACCAGAATGTAGGTAGGTATAACAGACCTAAGCCAAAGTCATTGTGGTAAAACACAAAACGTTCTCCTGTATTTTTTCATAAGATATCTAAATAGAAAATTGTTCGCCAGCTTCGATTATTTTGTGTGACCATTGCCATTTTCTGATACAGTTTGTTTGGCATTAGAAACATTATTATTAAACATTGCATTTAGGAAACTGTTCGATAGAGTGTAACTGGAATTGTTAATTTTGGAAGTTTGCCAAATATGTAAGTACATAGGTGATAGGAGATAACCCATTCGCCTATGTGTGATGTGAAATGAAATGTGACTGGACACAATGGACCCAACTGATGGTCTATGTGAAGCTGTGGCAGCCGCCACTAGAGCACCCAATTACCTACCTACCTACCTACTATGTGAAATGAACTCAGAGCAGAAGAATTAAATACCTACGAAGATGGAAATTTGAAAATTAGGTTGATCTAATGGAAATAGGTGCAAGTATCTTAATTTTTAGAGTGCTATGTGAGGCTTTGCAGTTTCCACCCTTTAAAGAGTTTTGTAACTAGTACAAATTGTTGGTAGTACGGTAGTACATAGGTACTTGGTTACGTCAGATGGGTGCTTCGATTAAAGTGGTGCGTTGATGAGTTGGTTAAGCATCAGTTATAGCAACTCAATCGAGTGCATACGTACAAAAATGAAATTGAAACATTTTACGGAATGGCCTTTACAGCCACGGGAAAAAATGGATGATTAAAAAAACCAACCCCCGAAGCAAATCGTCTGCAAGACAACTTTTCTTGGAATGGAATCCAGAGAAACCTTTTTCGGTAGAAATGTGAAACATTTCTTTTATTAGGCCTACTATTGAGCTTCTAGGCTACATTCGTATTTTAAGATTTGTATACAATTAACGATTTACTTACTTCTGCAGTGGTTTTGTCAGGATCTCCTTTTTGTTCTCGGGAAATCATAATATTACATCTTAGGTTTTTTTTCCACTGCGCTACCCGTCACGACTCGCGAACGTTTTGACGAACATTCAAGAGTATAACACTGTGAGAAATTCTCTCAACACAGCGGTCGCAATAAGCAAGGCCTCGGGTGCCTATGCGGTCGTGTTTTTATGCCACATGGTCTTATCTTAACCAATAATCATAGATACTGTTTAGATATTCATCCTCTTCTGTTAAAATTTCGTTCATCTTTCTATGGAACATATTAGGTAATATATCCCTACAATAATATATACCTACAAAAGGAGCGACTGAGATAAACTTCGCACTGACGACTCCATCTCGTATGTCGATGACAAAAAAACTCTCTCTTACGAAGTATGTTTTACTCATTGACTATTAATTAATTAATTTATTTTTGGTTCACCATCACCACATAAATTTGTATGTTCGTACAACTACAATACATAAACCAATAATATTTTTTGCTTGCAATTCAATGACGTACATTAACATTCATAACGACTATAACTCTTTCTGTATGACTTCCGACAAACAATTTTTTTTTTTTCATTTGAACGCACGTTCCCGGCATATCTTATGTAGGTATAACATACGTAAACGTAACGTACAACAAACCAATACTGAGAACAAAATCTTTCAAATTTGTATGAAAATTTTGTCGTAGTTACATCACTAAAATTGGATTTTACGACAAACCAATAATTGCATAGTAGAAAATATTTTAGGATGTACATGTACGACAAAAATAACTTTGTATCGTAACGGTATGACGTATTAAAGAGCGGATTGCACATCCGAACGAACTACATAGCTCTCCATTACCCATTTTGTGAAATACATAATATACCTACTTAGGTAATTGATTTTTTATACAGACGTTTATTTTATGGTAAAACTTTGAGACATAACATATTATTAAGTTTTAAAATTCTCTTACTAAGCACTTTGATGCCCATCCACCAATGTTCACTATACCGATTTTTAATAATTATTTATGAAATGGAAATCTATAGCGAAATTTTGACTCAACTCTAACCACAATAGCCAATGCCCGTTTTATGGGCACAACACCGTCCTAAGAAATTTCTGGGTGTTGGATTCGAAATTAATTTTAAATTATCTGAAGGAAACAGAACTTCGGATGATATCGTAAGAAAAATTACATTATAGTACATTTACACCGCACCTAAATTCAACATTTCAGCAGACAACATTTCGAAATCCAATTTTGCGTTCCCATTGAAACTTCAACATTTCAAATGACAGCTAGTATCAGAATTGATTCTCACTGATGTTTTTTGTGTTTCGAAATCAGAAGTGGTTTGTACCTAAAGAATTAATTTTTTAATTATATTAATTTAGACATGAATATAAGTGATAATTCAGAAATATTAAATACAATCTTAAATAAATAATGTTAAATACAACAAAAAATTCATCATCGG